>RCAB01000217.1:0-99967 GCA_003640385.1 Setaria digitata | reverse complement strand
CCCTGCAGTATTTTGCGCATTTCAACAGGTTCCTCTTCAGTTAATCTAATTCACTGTATCAGCTGGTCAACACCTCACTGACGTGGCCTAATAACCCATCATCTCAATAACCTGGCGCAGGATTCCACTATCCAATTTCTGGTCTAAATATACGAAATTCAGATATCATTAAAATAACTGCTAGCACGTTATTACGTCTCCATATTGGAGAATATATATTCAAGCTCTTATGTAATTTATATACTTTTAAGCTTTTCCTATTTACTTTTCTTTTGAGTTTTCTTTCCTGAATGCAGTCCTTTTTTTTTTGAAATAGAAAAATTAGGACCAATTCAGAATTAAAAGTTACTAAAGCTCAACTTGCATGGAAAAGAGTTAGCTTTTTAATTTACAGTTATTTCCTACTTAAATCCACATTTTTACAGTAACATAACTCCTGCAACTGATGTGTAAAGAGCGAACAGCAAATTATGACAGTAAGATGTCTTGAATAGATACAATAGAGGCAACTAGACAAATGTAATGTAGAAAAATATATATAGAAAAACTGGAAAATGTGAAAAAAATTTTGAAAAAATCAAGAGATTTTTTGCCGCAATGTTGATCTTACTTTGTGAGTTCCACAGTATATACAGTAGCTTGACATTAATTTAGGATTTGCCGAAATTTACACTAAATTATTCTAAATATCAGAAGGAAAACGAACGACATATAAAATTTAATATCATAAGAGTTATAAGCATAAAATATGCAAAGGCACCAGCAAACAAATCAGCAAATATCTTTTAATCAAAACAGAATTATTAACGATATTACCTAAGTGAATCTAATTATGAACTTTCGTTGTCGCTTGTCATAAAATTCATCACAATAGTTGTTGCCATTCTTAATTTACTTGAAAAATTGATCCAAATTGCTCCACCCACCCCGTCAGCAATACAGTAAAATATTATGAACAGCTGATCAATGACTGAATCTCAAACAAAGAAACCAAAACTTAAGAGACTCTACTACATATACATCAGGACTTCATAGAAAGGGCAGCCATATCAGACGCAGCTTCGCAAAGAATATTATTTACAAGTGCAATTAGGCGTCTTTCCAAACAAGATTCAGTTTTTAGCACCGTTGCTGAAACTGCTATACGTGAAGCAGCAACTGAAGAAATGCGTATTAAAAGATGTGCTACATCTCCCGAAACTTGTGGAAATAATGACATCATGCGACCCAACGATGGTAGAGCGCGAGATAAAAGTCGCAAATTTTCATCAGTAGTCAAGGCGCGTGACAAAGTTGTTAACACGTCCAATAATAGTTCTACACGAATAAATGATGATTCGATTTTGTACTGGAACAGAAAATAAAATTAACTTATTCATGTTTATTTTAGGCATCGTAAAATTAGCCTTTCGATCGATTTACTCCTAAGCTAAAAATCTGGTAAAAGGTAGGACTTTTGCAGTTTACGTAATTAATCTCACAGCATATCACAATTATTCTAGTTCAATGTTGGTATTTCTTCATGATCAAGTGATGCATCCTTAGAATGATCAAACCCTCTTCACACATGTCTTTCATTAACTTTACTATCCTTGCCTTGTTTTTTTTGCAATAGTATATATCTGCATGAATATACTCGTATATAACATAAAATACGGGCAAAAATTAAAAACTAAATTTCATTTCCCATGTTGATACCTGACTATTTATATCTTCCGACTAAATTAAAATATTAAACACAAATGTAAACAAAATTCCAGAGAAAGTACCTGTTGTGCCAACTCAGTAATGAGAACAATAGCGAAGATACGTTTTGAAATATCAGCCAGTGCTAGAATTTCATGCACAAACTCAAGACAAATATGCATTGATGGTATTTCTCGAACAGCTAGGGGAATCAGTCGTAAAGGATAGCCCTAAAATTTAATAAAAGTGAATTAATTTCTTTTAAAATGAAAAGAAATAGACGGCAGTGGTGAAGCAAGAAGCTTCTTGAATAAATTTATAAATATTCGAAAAGTATATTATTTTCTACTTGCAGTATGCAAAAGTACAATAATCATAATAATGATAGGCTTCTTCGCATCGGAGTTTTCATTAGGAATAATGCAATCGGTACCTGAAAGTGCACCAGTTTGGAAAGCACGGGATCGGCAATGAACATCTGGTGAATATATGCGCAGCAAAGACGATGAACGGTGACATTTTTGAATCGTCCACATATCTCTAGTAAAATCTGCACAACTGCTGAATCTTGCGCTCCAATTAATGAACGTGTTAGCTCTTCACGTTCTACTCGCTGATCATCTCTGCAAGATGTACCGATCTGACGAAAAAAACTACCGATCAATTAATTTAAAAAGGACAGTAACCCATTATAAATAATCCGAAGAATTTTGATTTAGTTCGTTAAAAAAAAAAATTTAAGAAACACAATATTTCCAACGACTTGCCTTCCACTCATTTGCAGTTTCTGCAATAAGAATGTACGACTTGCAGATAAATAAAAAGATAGAATACGTAGATAACAAGGAAACAGAACACCATTTTCGAATAATCGCTCATCGCATCGAAATAGAAACAGAGGCTGCTCAATCAATATGTTATGATTCAACTCCTCGGCAGACCACGCACGAACTGTTGCCTGAAATTCAAAAGTGAAACGGTAAAAGTAGAACGGAAATGCCAACGTGAGACTGTTGTTCAGTAAAGCAATCCAATGGATTTAAGAGAGTAGTTAAGTAATTTCACTTTAGATACACATAATGAAAAATATAACATTCAAAAAAAAAATCGGCTCTTAAACCATCTGCTTAAGATACTAATGTCAGAAACAATAAATTACCTTACTAAGTTATCTTCAATCTACAAAGATGAAGTAGGCTCAAATTTCAAAATGCGAGCTAATTCAAGCAAAACAATAATAGTTTTATAGTTTTTGAACAGCAAACCTCACAAAGTGATCTGGGAATGATATTTTCTAAACGTTTCCAAATTGCTACTGTTACATTTGCAAAAGGTACTGGTGTAGACGAACTGAGGGCAACAACCATAGCATGTACAATAGCATCCTTTGCTTGCACTTGTTCGCGTATGGTGCTTTTTTGGAGCAAACGTATACAACGCATGGAATTTGCAGGTTCTTTATCAATTTCATTGAAAGCTTTCAACAACACATCGGTAGACAGTAGGTTTTCCCTGCAACAGTCTTTTTATGGAAAAACAATTCAGTATAAAAGCGATTTTATATTACAAGAGCAACATCTGCTGCCAAGTATCCAAATGTTAGCTTTAGAGATAGATACACAGTCCTAAAAACCTTTAAAAAAAAGAAAAAGAAAATCGACTTTAAGTAGTCTCACAACCTTGAATTATCAAGAAATTTTTGAAAATAGTACGGTGAGTCTCTTTTGCATACATGGTTAATCATACGCCCTTGGCAACATTTAGACAGTGATTTATTTCTTTCATTAAATTTTAAAGAAGGAAACCTTCCATGATAGTTTAATAAATAATAAAAAAATTTATTGTTTAGTGATTATTCAGCATCAATCAAGCATTTTTCGCAACTCTGCTGAATGCAGATGCAACATGGTGAAGAGTCTTCCTTTCTAACTTGTTCTCTTTGACTCATAATTCTTTAGAATCCAACAAAACAGCAACAAAGTGTCTGCAAACAAGTTTGAAAATTAAAACAAAAAATCTCACCGCGTGGTAGTTTCGCCTTCAAGATTCTTTAGTTCATCATCCACAGATAACAGTAATGAATCGACCGTTGGAAGCATATATGGGTAATACAGGCCGCATAAATAAACCAGTGGTGATCGAATAGCACGGAAATGTTCCGGTCGAGTTTCAACAATGTTTAGTAAAAATCGGACCGGTATAACAGCTTCGGTTTTGGCACTACAATGTATAAAATTTCAGAAGTAAGAAAATGACACTTGCTACATGAATATGAGAGCTGAGCTCTTGCGCTCATAATTCTTTAGGTAATCTGATTAACAAGCTACTCCAGGTATAAAACACCATTCATCCGTAAGATATCTCCAATCTAATATCACCAAATCTTTTTCATTTTCCGCTAAAGAGATTATCAGCACTCACTTATCTCATCTAAATGTCTGTGATAAAAATTATTAAAAATAGTGCAGCTTAATTTTCCTTCTATTTGAAATCAGTAAAAAAAAATTAACCGGAATGATGCAAAAGAGAGAGGAAATTATACCTATAAAAGTATTGAGTAACTTTCTTTTGAGAATGGGCCTCGAAACTCTTTCGGTAAGAAAGAAGAAAAAAAAATGTAAGTAAACGAGGAACCATCTTGTTTTCATTCATAACCTCACCACTAAATACATCCTGGAAAGTAGTGTTGTATTCTATCCTTACAATAAAGATTGATTTAGGTAACGATTATTTCCATATCTACCAGTAAAAGTCATTTAGCACCAAGCAATGATGCCATCATAAAAGGAAAAATTGATTAACTCGAACATTTAAAAATGATTTTTTTAGTCTTCCAGAGAAAATTTAGCTGTATCGAACAGGAAATGTCTTCATTACAACAGCGTCAAAGCAGAATCATTACTGGCTAAAATACTCAATCACTAAAATTATAGAATGAATCGCTATGCTTAGATGCACTAAGTAATAATCGGTAAGTAGAGAAATGGCGACGATTAACCAAAAAAAATATGTGCTTCGCATCTTATCGTCGAAGAAGTGTCACTTAGACTAACCAATATAAATTCTTCTGATAATGGATAGTTGGAAGAACCAGAATCAGTCGCATCAAAACAGCTTGAAGCATATGCGTTTAATAAATCCGTTACAACAGGATGTAATGGTGTTGCACAATTTGTTATTTGTGAACCAATCCAATCCTAGAAAAAAAAAAAGGGTTAGGGCAATTCCTTCAAAAAAATTTGTGTTTATATAACTGTAATCCAGAACTCTTGGAAAACTAGCTTTTTCTACATCAATAAACAACATTAAGTAGCATGTCAATTAATTTTTAGCGATTCAAAATATGGTATGGAAAAGTATTAAAAAACTGAAGTCTAAATGTTATATTTAGAACAGAAAAATGTTAAAAGGTGGTGAAAAACTTTCCTTCGCCATGAAATTTACAAAATTTAACGGTTACCTAAAGGGTACTAAAACTACAATTGCATGAAAAGAAAATTTTGAAAATTCCTGAAATAAAAAGATAAAATCATTTTCAAGTATTCGAGATCAATATGAAATGTATTTGATTATTATACTGTAATAGTAATAAATAACTTTCCCCTATTCCAATTTGAATTGACGGATCCACAAATTACTGTGAAGAGAAAGAAGGGTAGTATAGGAAAAGTGGAAAAGAGATTTCAAGAGTGGCGTAACTAAAAAAATAAAATTATACCTGGATGGGAACTGAATGTTTCGAGAATGAATTAGTCGAAAGAAGTTGAGTAATACAATGGGCTGGAAGGAACCCTTGGTGATGGGAGCTGAGGAAACGAGTGACAGGCATTTGCGAAGCGCGTTCTGCTATATCTCGTTCAGTCATGGCATGCCGCAGGAATAAATTCTTTAATGTCGTAAGGTTTCGAACATTTATAGTAACCTATAAGCGCGATTTTTTTTTTTTTCAAAAACAAAACTGGCAAATATTAGGTATGAACTGAGTTTACCTACTGTCACACTTCGCTGGT
The DNA here is from genome assembly GCA_003640385.1 of Setaria digitata. Lineage (NCBI taxonomy): Eukaryota > Metazoa > Nematoda > Chromadorea > Rhabditida > Setariidae > Setaria > Setaria digitata. The sequence goes on along the minus strand of RCAB01000217.1, from coordinate 94,271 downwards.
ATTATAAAGATCTACATAACTCCCATAGCCCAAATAATATGAAAAGCGTTATGGAAAAGTAAAACAATGAGTAAATTGGGTAAATTCATCAGAATGAGTAAATGAGTAAATGAGAGAAGTAAAACAATGAGTAAATTCATCAGAGTTATCTAAAGTTAGCGGTATCTGAAATACCTTGAAAGCGAGAACACTGGAAATAAGAACAGCAAGTTGTTCACTTTGACCAGCATGTAAATGAATTGATAATAAAATAAAGAATTGCTGTAGACTTGGAGAAGCACTGGATGAAGCTCGCTGCTTAAGCCAATCCAGAAAAGCTATAATTGAAGCTTCTACTTCTTTTTCGTCACCGAGATGCATCCTTAAAATATGTAATATCAGCGATCAAAGGTTTGATATTACACATATTATTTCTGTGCAATATAATAAATCTATATCATTAAGCTGCTGAAAAGAAAAGATTATAAAAGTAACCTCGATTAGGAAAACTGTTGCAGCACACTGGATGAACTTATTTTGTTGGGCTTGTATTACTCCGACAGCAGCAACATACTGTTTGGACTTAATGTTTTGGAAGTTTAGAACCTAATGCACAGACCCTCACTCAGTGGGATACTTTCTCATAAAAAAGCAGGAATGGGTAAACATTGGTAAACAGAAAAAAAGAGACTTCAACATGGTCGTCTGAGATTTCTCAGATACCTGTCCCATTCAATCCGCTTACTGTTTCGTAAACTTAAATTGATAAAGCTAAGCGAACTGCAGTGAATATAAAACTCTAAAAGAAAGACATAATGTATTAATTGAAAGCGAATAACCACCTACGGTATCAGTTGTGGACAAGCAATAATAACTGATAAAGCAGTTATTATATAGCGATCATCGTTAAGATCAGTTCGAGTAAGAAATAGCAACCACGAATTTGTCTCATCATAACTTAGACGCATACCAGCGTTAATACGAAGGACTGCCAGTAACTGAGCTAAGGTAGCTTCAGTACCATCGTTATTTGTACTGCAATAACCAAAATTATTTTCCGATAATTTCTTTAAAATATCTCGAAAATTTTCCTTATTTTGGAGCAAAGTGGGGGTTTTTTTTTTCTATCAGAGATTTACTGTGCTAAACAATTTCAACAATAACATAGGTCAGAATTACTGATATGATAAGATACCATGCATAGTTTTTATGAGGAAAAAAAGCAGAAAAAACAGAAATTTTATTTATTCAATAGCCTTCTAAAAGTAGAAATACGAGATATACTACATATAAATGGAGTTCCTAAAAGAAAACTGAAATTTCAGGTTTCACACAAATTCTTTTCATTTATCTATGTTAGCGCTAAGAGCCTAACATCAAGTTGCAGCAATTTCTTCAAAACAAGTACTCGATATGCGTAAGGCAAATCTTATGATTAATAAATACAGCTTATAGAATTTAAAAACAGTGCAAACCTCGATGAAAACGCACTGATAGCTTCGGAGATTCGATCACGCAAAAGTTTCACAGCTGGTTTGTCGGATGACCGCTGGATAAATATAGCCAACGAACGTTTATTTAACAAGGCGCAAAGTAAATTGTTTATCAATTGAATGCTATTTAGACAAACACATATTAGCGTCAGTGCCAAGCCATTACCATATGAGGTGTTTGCATCCAGTAATTGGGAAATACTTGGTTCAACAAGGTATGGATCAATTGAAAGCAGCTGAAATGTACGAATTTTGGAAAATAAAACGTATACATGGTTAGGCCTATAAGTTGCATATAAAATCTGTTCTTCTAGCATTAATTTCCCTTTCATCTCATAGGTTATCGTAAAGGAAGCTAATCAGCAGCACAGCATCATACTGCATAAATTTTGATGAGGCGTGATAAGAAGTCTCCGGAAATCCGACCGATCGGCAGCAGAAACAGTACAGTTATACTTTATCTAGTCGTTCAGTGCAGCGTGATCTTGACAAGTCTGGCTATCGCTGCATATGATATAAATCATACAATCTTTAACTGCCCCTTATTAGTGACAACTGAGTAAATATATATTTTCAGTGGACAAAATGATTTAAGTGATACTAATCTGTTTGAAGCAATTGAAAAATTTCTGCATAATTTGACGCACGAGACGATGAAAAGGATTATTAAACGTCTCGTTATGTGTAACAAACCTTTAGAAGTAAGCTGTTTCTGTTTTTACTGATGATATTATCATCATCCGGCAACTGTATCTTCAACAAGTAATCAACTGTAGACTCCAGTGAATCGCTAACATTACATATCAGCTGTAACAAAATGAAGGCCATCAATTATTACTAGATCCCTTTGAGCTGTTTAATTCAATCATTTAATATCTACAGCATTCATCTTCACTTCAGGACCATTCAAATTACTCAACATCAAATAACCTCCGACAATCGAAGAAAGAAAAATATGACCAAAGCATGGATTTCTCTATATTAATCAGTATTTCCTGATGCTTACCGTAGTTAGTACAGTCACAGCATTAGGCACTCCCAATAAAGAATGAATAATTACGGTGGGATCGAAACGATTTGGCATATATAAAGCGCATATAGTCATTGCGCATATAATTTCTTCTAATATTGATTCCTGTTCAAAGATATCCAAGTCCGCTGCATTATCCATATTTTTTGAAACTAGAAGACAATTTATGATGTCCAGTACATTTGTGAGAGCTGAGTAAGAAAACTTTTCATCTTCTACCGGTTAAAAATAAATTAGGTCACAAAGAGAGGTAAAATTCTCACTTCGATCAAGTAAAAATGCGACAATTTTGAGTTTCATTTGTGGCGATGCCGTTTCAAAAGGCACTTTACGAATATCCTCAATATCTTCCACTGTTGCTTTATTCAAATCTTCCTCTACTTCAGCAACATCGGCATTAAGAATTTGAAAAAGTGAGTTACATTGGGGAAATTCTAGCAAACGACGCCGAAGTTGGTCCTAAAACTTTTAATAATGAGCTAAAAAAAAAAAATTTAAATAATAATTCCTGATTTTTGAAATCATTGTGCCTCTCAAGATTCCCGTTAAACATCATTCCAATTTCGCGATATGTGAGTCGAAATTCTCCTTTATTATTTTATGACATTAGTCAAAGATTTTTCTTAAATCCAAGCTATTTGCTTCAATTTTGCTGGCTTTCTTGGAGTCCTTATTTTTTTTTTTTTTAATTAATGATGGCTGATTAACATCAGGATTATGGTTCTTGAATCGTCATTTCCGTTTACACATTTTCTTCAGAATTTTGAGGTCCTCGGATTTCGAAGGCAAAAGTCAGGTTATTTCTGCGGCAAAAGCTTGCAACCAAGCCTTGTTTCTTGAAAATTCCAATGGAGCAGGAACTCATCGCAAACAATTCGACATATTAGGATAATTTTTTTGAAAGAAAAATCTGTAGCCGGAAATCAATTATTAAAAATCTGGAATGGAAAGAAATCTCCTTTTCAAAAAAGGAAAATCATCCAACATCCATCAAAAAAGAAACTAACCAGTGATTCATCTGAAAAGGTGCAAGCTGATGAAAATGAACAAAGCAAAAGTGATGGTAGGAATGGTTGAATTTGTTCAGGATCGAATGTATCGATATTGTCAATGAAAGTACCATTTTTCAATGCTGCATATACCGGTTGTGGTACCTGGCTAGGTACCATTCTCTACAATTCCTGACAGCAATGTTAAGAAGTGAAGAGTTACAAACTGAAGTTCAGCTGCAAATCTAAAAATATCATTGAAACCAAGCGGTAGCCATCTATACCGAAAGAGAGAAGTTTTATTTTGGAAAGTATGTAGATGAGCATATTCGTTATTTGGTGGCAGGTTAGCGATAAAACTGGGGAGGGGTGGTCTTTTGCTTATAGATGTTAATGAAACATTTATACAATGGTTTGCTCTTTATACGAAAGTCTTTTTTTCTTTCATTAGTGAATTTAAATGCTTTCATTTCAGGTGAACTGATTTTACTCAACCAGAGAATGTTTCTTAGCAAGGACTAGCGGCCTGAATTTGGCATTATCATTGATACATACTTTGTTCGTGTATTCGAGTATGTCACGGACTCTCACTTCATTCAACACAGACTTCACTTGTATTAAATTCTGCAGCACTAACAGTTTTTAATAAGTGTATCATTATTATTATCGTTATCCTAATCATTTTTATTCTTTTATTCAGCGGTCGCCAAAAAACCGATATTATTATGTGCAGAACCCATTAAGACCATGGAAAATTTCGATTCAGAAGGTGAAATTTCTGTTCTGGATGTTACCATTCCTCCAGTTCTTTTTACCAAATGCCACGAAAAATCACAGGAAACTTCCGCATCAACGTTTGCTATAGATGAACAGGAAAATTCTCATCCACTCATAAAAATAGGTCTGGAAAAAAATCCAAATCCGAATGTTGTGTTCGATGATAATGGTACACCAGAAACACCGAAATCTATTGAAATCATTGATTTAACGACACCGAAGAAGGTTTCACAAAATAGGTCACCTCTTCTTCCCACACAACCGCCACCGAATATGGTTGCTCCAGCTCCTGTGAAGCGACGATCGGCAGTCTGCTGTGATGGTACCTTGGATAGCTGGATTAAGCGGTTCAAACCACCTCCAAAACCGAAACCAAATAATGCAGACAAATATGCTCTGTGGTTAAATGTTAGTCCGGATGTTTCTCAAGAAAAACCTCAGGTAAATAAAACTGTTCCACCTGTAATTACAGTGAGTGAATTACCCGTCAGGAATATCAGTGGGCAGTACAGTACAGAGACAGTACCTACTAATATTTTATGCGCATCGCAGATTTCATCAGAATTAGCAAGTTGTACCGGAAGTCAATCATTGTTTTCGAACTATGATTCCGGAGAATCGGGAAGGATAATACCGAACATGATAGGATATACAGATGAGAATATGCCTAAATCTACGCATATTTCGCCGCGAAGAACTCCAGAGCCGAATCAACTATTCGGAAAAATCATGGAGTTGCAGAATTCCCCAGTACTGTTAAACCTTACTTTACCATTAAGTTCTCCCGGTAGAGAAAAGCTAAATGAAGGTGAAAAAAATGCAGTCTTCTCTTTATCTGATGATTCTATCCCACCTACACCTTCACCTCCGGCCATATTGCGAAAGTCAAAAGTTCCCGGAGATACTTCACTCATAGCTGTATTAAATCGAAGCGGTGTGGCTACTTTTCATTCCAGTGTTCCAGAATCACAACATACGCGTTCCCTGATGAAAGCAATATCCTCACCAACATTCTGTCAAAATGACCGAAAGTATGTAGTGAATGAGTTGGCGTCTCGTTATAACGATGATGGTAAAGTTCGACGAAAAAAGGATGAGCGACGATTACTACATGGTTTCGATTGCCGATGTTGCGCAGAATATTACGAAGCCTTAGGATTAAGTAGTGTGGAACGTATTAAGCGGATTGATCAGGTTAGTGTTAAGTCCTAATCACACTATCTCATTAGTATTCAAAAAACGTTTAGCGGTTAACGCTGCAGAAGTGCTGATTATTGTTGCTTAAATCGATTTGATAAATAGAACGATTTGTTAGATATGCATATAAATTATATGAATAGGGAAAGGTAGTTTTAGTTGACATAATAATTAATCATAATAATAATAACATTGTTTCATTTTTCATTACAACTTCTTATTCTAATGTAATTATTTTATCCCTCTTTGTGCCCTTTTCATAGGTGTTTCACGATTTCCTATAAGACAACGTGGTGTTTAAATACAAGTGGATATTTTATGTGTCTGTATACTTCTTTCAGGTCAGTAAACACCGAAACACGGAGAGGGAACCGTCAACTCCTGAATATTATTGGGATATTGGGATGCCAAGTAGGGAGGAACAACGTCGTCGTGGGCAAATTATTGAAAGTAATTCACCGGTTGCTCTGAAAACGCGTCATGCGCAATACAAACCGATAAGACCTGCTCGACGTAGACTTTTCATTTAATTATCTCAGGGAAATTGTACAGCATTTCTATATTGTTGGTATAATCTGTACATACACAATACACTGATTAATTTTTAATCTTGACATATCCAACATAGGTATAAGATGGTCATTCCATTCTTCTATAAAAAATCATATTGCATTTTGTAATATTCATTTATTATTATTACGGTAGACATGCTCCACTATGTTCACATACTACTGATAGCATTGTTAGTTAGTAATTAAGTTTGGAAAGGTTTGTGTTTACTTGAAATTTGAAACTGCAATGATATGCAAAAACTGCTTATGAAATAACCCCGTACTTTCTTATCAGACTGATCTAATGATTATTAATGCAAACTATTTCTAGAATATTCATTGGAAGTTTTTTATTGTTGTATTTCATGAAAAAAAAAAAAAAGCGCAGTAATAGTTTTTCGAAAAACTCAGCTTTAGAGATTGTTATAAATATATGGAATATTCAGGAAGGTGCCTTTTTCATTGATTTCTTAAATTGTATTGCATTTCTTCATTAAAAGTTATTGAGTCGACCCAGGAATTTAATAATGTGCATCTATTGGTGGTTTAAAGAAACATGGTGCAGTATTTCCAGTAAGCTTGTCTAAAATTCTAAAGCTTCGATAGACGTCATCTGTCTTTGTATTTTATCATATTATCCCTGTTTTTCTACATATCTTTTATCCTGATTTATTAAATGATAACTTTTTAAAATTAAAACAACGGCGCGTTGAAGATCCACTGGTCATGGGAATCGGACTTCTTGCTTTTAATGATTATTCTTTGCAGAGGAATGAATGAACATTGAAATAAAATGTTGTCAAATCATTGTTCACTTTAATATTTTGACGATTATTCCGATCTTTCTACCTTATGCCTCTTGAAAATTATTCCCTTATGCTACCTGTTTTGCTCATCTTTGTTTATCGTGGTTACTCAGTCTTTGTTTTTACACTCGCTTACTGAAGCTTTTTGCGTTCTCTGTCTTATGCTTTTTTTGCGAATATAAATTTTTTGAATATTTCTGGTTTATGTTCGGTTATTTGCTTTTGCATAGATTTTTCTACTCGAAAATACCTAAAGTTTTGTATTTTTGAAGAGTTTTACATTTTGAACATTATTATAACTTAGATGTTCTGAAAATTTGATGGAAATAGTGAAAGTTGAAAATATGTTTCCGTTATCAATCTGAATAGATAACTTTCTCTTAGCACATAACACAGCGAAAAATTCGAGATTACATATGATTTGTTGACGAGATTTTGCTTGAAGTATAGGAGTGGTGCTATTAATATATCAGTCGGAAGTTATTTCAGGCTTACAAGATACAATGGGTGATTTTGTAATGAGTAAATTCGAAGAAGAGCTTGCTAAATACAAACAGCTTGAGAAAGGTTGGTGATATAATTTTCCCCTTATTTTATGAACCTTGATGCAAAAAAATTTTTTCGCAACTGAGGGAAAGCTTCTTTGACTACTTCGTTGATCTGAAAATTGAATTATTTTCTGAAAGCAAAGTTGATTTTTGTAGATAGCATGATATATTCAGTTTTTGGGTCGAAAATTATTTCAATGCAGGCTGTTAAATAGAATTTAGTAAAGAAGAATAGCACTTTAAAAGAAGAAATTATTTATCTAAAGTAAATCATAATGCAAATTTTTATCATTATCGGTTAATATAGCTTTTATTCCTTCTTGCTGCGTTGATAAGCATTCCTATTTATTATTTACAGATCGCGAAAAAAATGTTCATAATCGGCAACAGCTGGAGGGACAATTAACGGAAAATAATCTTGTTAAAACTGTAAGTTTTTCTCTTTTTAAAAAAAAAAAAAATTATTTGCTAACATTTGCTTTTTGTTTGACTAGCATTAACTTTTTTACACTTTGTTTAATCTATTCTATCCTAACCTGTTCGTGGGTCAAAATTAGGATCAGTAAATAAGGCTGGCATCATTTGTGTTTTTTGGAGTGGTGGAAAAGCTTCGGTGTCGTATTTTAGAAGTCAATATAGGAAATAGCGGAATTCTTTTTTTCCGGTAAAATTTCTCCTGTTGGGTGGAAAAAAGTTTTGGAGTTAGTGCTTAATATCTAGCCTATTTATTCTATTTATTCTTGGGATAGCTCTTAAAAGGAGAACAAAATAAATAAGAAGCAGAGAAGGTATTCAATTGGAGCGAATAGTGCTACAAATTGATTCTGTGATTGAATGGAAGTTCTCAAAAATATAACTAATTTTTAGTTCACGTATTTCAGGAACTTGATCTTTTAGAGGATGGTGCAGTAGTATACAAATTGATTGGACCTGTGCTAGTTAAACAAGAGCTGATGGAGGCAAAACAAAACGTTGAAAAACGTATAGATTACATCACAACTGAAATGTAAATATTTTGCTATTTGTTTCATGATAACCCTGGTCTTGGTCTGGCCATCCCATGAACAGTTCGATTTGAAGAGTGAAAAAATAAGTGATATTTATCCTATATATGTTTTATAACGTTTTGTTTTTCCTATATATGTTTTATATTATAAGTTTCGTATTGAAAAAAATTCTCTTTTCATTGAATTACAATTAGAAGTTCGAATTTGAAATTTAATGCAGAAAGTCTAGTAGGGAATAGTGTAAGTGTCGGTCATTGCTGAATCTTAATTCTTTTTCTTTTTTGAAAATTTTGAGATATATATTTAAAGTTACTGGAAAGTTTGTTCTTTTTATCTATTCATAATGCATTCTGTATTTCGTAAATTTCATATATATATAGAATATTCTTTAAAAAAAAAACGAAGTTGAAGCAGTGGAATTTATATGAGTTAATTTAAATTTTTATGGTAGTTGTTACTGTTCATCAGATTACGAATTTGAAAAATTGGAGTTTGCTGTTTTGACTGAATAACTGAAATGAATATTAATGAATATTAGTAAACAATTCTAGAAAGCGGTTGGAAGATACGATGGCAGATGCTGCAGCGAAGCAGGAAACTCAAAAGCAAACAGTAATGAGGTTACAGAATGCAGTCACACAACGGTTTAGAACGAAATGATTGCCGATAGCTTGAAAAGTAATATTTGTCTAACATTTCGAATTATAATCGTTATTTTTGCTTGTGTTTTACATTAAATTGATAAGAATTTCGTTTGAAAAGCAATGATGGTACGTTCGTGAACTATATATTTGTAATGTAGATTATGCATAATGCATAGCTATGTCATGAGTGCAAACATGTCTTTATGTAAACATATTGATTGGGACTTTAGCTTTAAAAAAAATCCTGAAGTGTTAATGAACAAAAGACCATTGGATATTAGTAGTTAACCAGTTTTTATGATAGGAACCTTTATTTTATAAACAATTCCGAAAGGTTTCCTCAGCTTATTTAGAAGATCTTTTTGTCATGCTTTGTAGTCATTCACCTCTTTTATACTTTATCTTTGTTTTATGTGCTTTTTTGGTGAAAAAAAAAAAAAAAATTATAATACCTAGGATTCGGCGAGGCTTTCAGATGGTCTCATATGGCCACCTTTAGCAGCGAAATTACGAATACATTTTTATGAATTAATTTATCTTGCTGTTATATGTTTCTTCGTTGCGGGAATGATAAAAAGCTGTTGAAACAATTATTACATTACCTTTGTCTTGCTTCTCGTTATAAAATTCGACATCAATGAAATTTATTTTCAATTTTTATGTGAAAACTTAATTTGATCACAGTTCTGGATTACATAGCACTACAGGAATGGATAATGTTTGATTTCTAGATATCTTTCGGTTTTGTTACCAGTTTTCCTGTAATGTAAGGATTAATGGATTTTAGTGTCAGGTATGATTCCAGAATTATATGGATTTCTCTTAGATAATTTTCATTAATTATGCATGGCCAGTGAGTTTATAGAGTACTTTTAAGGACCTTAATCCTTACGTTTAAAAGCGAATTTCTATGCCCATAGCAAAAACGGGATTTCAAGCGATCTTGGATTAACCTACGAAAAAGCCACTCTAAAAAGGTTAGCCTCTTACGAAATGGATGTTTTGCTGATGTCTTCAGTATTTCCTTATCCTGTTATTTCAACCCTTTTAATTGCCCCATGATATGGAAAGAAAGAACTGTCCGAAGTGTATTAATTTCCTCTTTTTTTGCTTTGCAATGTGATTATATATCTTATAAGATTATGCAATAGACTGCGTGTTTTTGTAGTGAACAATTCAGAATAGAGGAATAGTGAAACTATACTATCAGTAGTGGTAGCCTTGAAGTCGAAGTACAGTCAAAAGAGAATTTTTGGAAATAGCAAAATACTCTTTTTACTAACTTCCGATCGCGTATTGTGGCTTTTGGACTGACTTTTAGATGAGCCAGATAGCGATGGGTTAGTAACATTAGCTCGCCATATGTGAAGCTTAATTGATTTGCGTTTTACTGTTGGTACAATATTTGTTGATTGCCTCTTGCTTAGCGTTGATATACGTGATTGACACCTAGTAGCATTCTGTATTTTCCCCTGCATTGGATGTTTCGAGAGGATTATAGGTGAAGAGCCTTCTCCTAGTAATTTGTTTCTTCCTGTATTATCGAAATTCTTTTGTTGCACAGTTGGTAATGCGTCTGATCCACTATGTTGTTTAGAACTTTTAGTATTTTCTTTTTCAATTATCCCGAGAGTCTGTGTGGATGATTCGGAATATCGGCTAGGCTGAGTTTTTTGTATACGAATTGATGGAGGTTTGGATTTTCTTTTTCGATCTGATACATCCTTTGTGATGCTCTTCCTCCCGAACTGCTCTTTTGGACGATTTCGTTCTGTCGGGAGTTTCGTTGTTTCCTTCTTGCCGTTTTCGGTGTTCGATTGTTTAGATTCGTTTTCCTGTTCATTGGTTGTCTCTTCATCCTCATCTCCGCCATCTTCTTTGACTAGTTCGTGACTGCCAACTTTGGTTCCTGTTGTTTTAATGAGTTGAATTTGGAATGTGTAATCCTTCACTGTAACATTTTTTCCTCTTCTCATTTGTATTGTGCAGTGCTTAAACGCAACTTCACAATTTGAAGGGATGAAGGGTAGCTGTGTTTCATCTATTCTACGATCTTCTAGAGCACAAACCTGGCACTATTTAAAGGAATATTTTAGAGAATATCTTACTTTGTCCGTAGTTTTTAACGATTATCTCGACGTCTTCTCCGATGTTATATGCCTAAGAAGATAAGATCACTTCTCGTTCTTTCTAATTTGAAAATACAAAAAGTTTCTGGGACATACCATAATATTCTTACATTGTCTGTATTAGAGTAGAATAAACCAGAATCATAGTGTGACAAGAAGAAATTATCAAATCTAGCAACGTACGAAGTTAAGGTTTTCATCAAATCGAACACGATCCATTATATTGCTTTCAGCTGGTTTTGCATCTGTAAGGTCATGTTCCTAAATAGACAAAAAATTAACATGAACTGCAAGTGAAATACTCAAAGTTCAAGATGTTTATCGATCAGCACTGACAAGAATGTGAAGTTTAGGATATTCAATAATAAGTGGTCCTTTGAACTGAAATGCTGTAGCATCGAACTGTTCCGGCAAGTATTTTCCTTGCTCTTCCGGTGATGGCTTCGCTCGTTTGCAATTCTCAATTAAACTTTTCGGTAGTTCATCTTCCGCTGAATCTGTTCAATAATATTACATTTATGTATAATCATTAATTGCATTACTGAATTATCAACCAGAAGAGACAGGCTAATACCACAGATTCGTGCCTAGACACGCCTGTCGAATGTCGAGTATTTTTAAATAGTTAGGTGTTTGAATTTAAATAATTCTCTTCTAGATTTTCTAGTTGAACTGCCTTTGTGTACCAACCAGTTTCTCGGCAATAGCAACATATAACGATGATAATAAGGGCAATCACTATAATAATCAACAGAGGAACTCCTACCACTAATGCTATGATAATTACCAGTGCCGTTCCTCCATTTCTGAAAAATTATTCTCATAGACATTTACAAAAACAATAATTTTTTTTTTCCAAAAGAAAAATTATTGTCGTAAGAGACTAGATTTTCAAATTGTCCAAGTTGTGTAATATTTGAGTAGTGCCTATTGGTTTTTGGTGCTAATTTACTGGATAATAATTTCAGTTGTCGATTTTCAGTAGCTACCGTTTTAATTTTTACGTTATCTCTGATTCAAGGAATGACTAAATGACAAAATAACCTTCTAGAAATCTCTAACTGTTTGATAATCTGCTTGCTATAACATAAATTACTTCCTGGATGTTCCATTTCTTTTTCTTCCGTAACTTGCCACATCTCTTGCTGTATTTTAATGTGCAACTCATTTTTAGTTTAAAATGCATCAAAAAATTTAGCGGAAACTTTGAAAGATTTACTTTGTCGTAAAGATTGAACGCTTTAATCTTCTATAAGGCATTGATAATCTTGTTCGCAAGATACAACTTTGGGTTCTTAAACGATAATGAAAGACACTGTACGTTACTTCACTGAAAGATATTTTGTTTCGAAAAGATTTGAAATTTTGATCAGCAAAACTATTAAATTCTTCTTTAATTTTCTGAAATAAGAGATGTCTTTGGAATATAACTTGTTAAAATGATGATCAATTTTAGCAAATATCAATGATGCCTAGAAGGGATAATTTTTTTGATCTGGAAGGACAGGAAAGTGCTCCGTTTCTCTTGTACAGTAACAACTTACGATCCAATCTGTTCACAGAACAATAAATTAAGTTTGTTGTTAAGATGAATAAATTGAGTTTTATCGGTGTTAATTTCGAATAGAAATTCGGATCGGCGGGTGTACCGAACGGTTGACCGGTAAATCCGTTTTTGCTTCTTATAATATATGTAATGATTGTTGGGATCCAACTAGAATATTTAAAATTTTTCTTTTTCTCCTTTTAAGTTTTACATTTTTTTCACAGGTTACGGAAGAATTTATGGTTCATAAAATGAAGAGATGAGATGAAAGATGAAAGGTGGAACACTATGACAATTAATTGTAGTAGTACTGTCTTACAATACAATCATCAGCATTTCGTTTAATGACATATTTGATGCAAATGTTTGTTTGATGGGAGCAGTTCCGTAGAAGCAGTTGATAGCTTTGATTTACTGATCGCTTTCCTAAAGTTTTATAAATGAGACTTGATTAAAAAACAGACATTCTGGAGTTTTGTTCATTTTCAGATCATCCGAGAATGGAAATTAGGTATAGTCTTCTTGCTTATAGTCCAGCTTTTAAGTTAGAAGTTATGAGTAGTGGATGTTTGAGAGATACAAGAAAAGATATATCTTACTATTTCCAAAACGTACTTCGATTTTTTGGAACTTGTAGATAATTTTCTAACATTAATTTAAACGGGACTTTCGTTTTATTGTTGAATATGCTCCAAAATGTAGCATCCCTAGAATTAGCAATAATTTGTCAAATATTGTGCACACGACAGCTAATACATAAATGTAGCGGAACATAGTTGGGGGTTCAGTTTTTATCTTGGATCATAAAAATTCTTCTCTAGATGGATATCATTTCTCGATTGAGTGTGCCTCTTTTTGGATTTCTGTTATGAATGCATCGCATGGAACATATGAATAAAACTTCATCAAACATTTCATTGTGATATGTAGCTGATAATCATTATAGTGCAGCAGTTTAGATAAAACATTTACAATTAGTCGCTAGAGATATTTGCAATCGAGTTAAAAATGTACATCTGTAGTTAGAGTTAAAATAATGACGAGTTTACCCACTTTTGTTGAATGTTTTGTATATCGGCTATTGTGAAAGCGTTGTAGAGATTTTGCAAATTACATTTTGTTTTCTGCAGAATAATGTGAGATGGCAATTTGATATTGTTTTCCTTTTTAAATTGTAATTCTTTTTTGTATTGAAGAAAGGAAACAGAAACAGACACTAAGAGTATTTATTGCAGGATTACACACTGGCAAATTAGAGTATTATTATTCATTTAAAATTTATTTTGAAAATTGACAGATTGATATGGCCTGAAAATTTGGTTTAGCATTTTTGCTATTTGATTTTGCGTAATTTGCATCTCTTAAAACATTTTGAGACTTAGTTTAACTAATTTCTCAAAACTCCTAGAATAATCTACTTTTTCACCTCTATAAATAGTTAAAAAAAAAAGAAAAAGTAGGAATTGAAAAACCTCTACAGGCATATGCTTTGCAGAATAATTGAATGCAAATGAAGTTATAAAAATGATGGCATCCATAAGCATTGTCAGAATACAGCAATCTCTTCTGCCACCGCGCATTGCAGTAAATTAGAAAAATAATAATTTTTTAAGAATATTTTGCTGTTTTATGCATTCAATTAGTTTTAATTTATATAGTTTAAGTCTACGTGACATTGAAATGAAATATAGATTAGAATGGGAGGAGATCAATATTCCTTGAAGAAGAATATCAACAATGGTATCAGTGATATTAGTGTGTCTGATCAATGTTTCATGTTATAGGTAATTAATTAGTCAGGAAGCAAAGACAATGAAAGGAGGAGAGGGAAAGGAACGAGAAAATTGATAAAATGAATAAACTGGGAACAAATTTCTCAACATCGGAATAACTGTATTCAGGTGTGAAAAGTATTGATGGGAGCAAAAAGCATTTGAATATAAAAGTATTTCGATTAATTTGAGTTGATTAAAATATTAGTAAGGAAATATTTCGATTAATTTAGATCCATTAAAATAGCGCTAACTGTAAATTCAGGGAAATTTCAGTGACTTTTAAAAGAAGACTATGAGCAAACAAGGACACAAGACAAGAGCAAATTTACCAGCTGGTGGATTTCTGGCAATCGGTCGTGATGTCCCATCAACATCCGACACAAATCGTCCAAAGCCTCAAGCTAATAAACGAGAATTGCCACAGGTTAAGTAACTCCCTGTTTTAGTTTCTTATTATTCAACTTTCTGGTGATTATTAATTTATTTGTTTATTTCATTCTTTGCGTGCTGACAAAAATTGGTTCTTCTGTTGTTCCTTTAGTTACTGTAATCGTTGAAATGCTTCTTGGAAACCAGTTTTGTTTAAAGAGTCAGAATTCGGGACAAATGTACTACAGCCTTATAAAATCACTTAAACGTTCAATATTTCTGCAGAGATTTTTCGACATGAGCCATCGAACTCTCCTACTTTTGTCATTGATGTTTTTTTTTTCATTCTAACATAATTGCAGTTGTCAAGTGGTGTTTTGAAGAAACCTCGTCTTGATTTTACTGGAAAGATCGTTTCGAGTACTCCATCGACGAATCCCACCAAACGTACCGAAGTTGATGATTCGAAATGGCGTAGTTTTTGTGCTGAAGTCAGTACTGCTAAAAGATTTCATACATCTGTCAACATCAATTCATTCACATGACTTTATCTAGAATTTAGTTTCACTAGTAACTGCCTACTTTCAGGATCATTGCTAGAAAGTTTTTTTTTCAAGTTTCATTAATGGTCCCACCGGTGAAACTTAAAAAAGATTTTGGACCTCTTGAAATTTCTTACATTATATATTTGAAGAATTTTTTCGTTTATATTTCTGGAAGTAATTTAGGTACAAATAGAGCCGAAGCAATTACTGGCACTGTTGGAATCGGCAAAAGAGAAGCAAAAACCACAAAAAGCAGCACGACTGATTTGTGCAGCAATACGGGAAATGATTGATCATCGCAAAGAAACCGGTAATTGGGCTGAAGAACCGATCTTGTGTTCGGCAATTATGCTTTTCATAAAAATGAATGCTTCATTTTTATTAGTAAGTAGTCTTTGTAAGATATTAAGATATTATAGATTGATAGGAACATTTTGATATTAGCATCGTGAACCAATTTAAGTGACTAAAGTTAAGTTGTGCTTACACTTTACGAAAATATTAGAAAGACGTAATTTTGATATCATCAGTCTCATGCTGGTCAGTGTTTTATTGGTCCTTCTCCTCTTTTTGTTTCTCGTTTCCCAGTTCTATGGTTTTTTTAAAAATAAAATTTTCCTCTTTTTCTAGCTGAGTCAAGTAAATGATCTCTTCAGTGTTTTTCCGATTTTTTGGAATTTCTAAAACATATGTCCATATTGTTATTGTTGATTCCTCTAGTACAAGTGTTAACTAATCATACATAAGTTATAATTTATATTAAAAAACTTAATTTGTTGTAGCCAAGCGAAGAACTGATTGAAGTACTTTGCTCACTATTGTCAACAAATTTCCCAACTTCTTCGCCTGGTTCAGTGATGGCTCCTTTGCGTGAGTTCTTCCCATATTAGTCTTTTCTTATATCGTTCTTTGCAAATGAAGGAGTTATCCTTCATGCGATGTTAATATAAATTATTTTATAGTATTATCCAAACTTTTGATGGAAACTACCGATTGGAATTGGCGATTGGTTGAAATTTTTATTGATGATAGTTTACATGAGAGGCAATGGGCTGATCGATCGTCAGCAGACGGATTGGTTGGAAACATTATGACAGCTTTCAATACCCGGATCCCACATGAATCAATGTACACTACATGCGATTTAAATTATCCAGAAAGATATCGAAATATGGTAGTAGCTTTCATCTTCTTTTATACCAGAACTATCACAAGATATGAGCTGCTGTTGGAATTGATGTCAGGCACAAATTTATGTGGCATGCAATTTGACTTAACCTTATGTTTAGCTTGTCCGCTAAAATATTCTAATCATTAGTAAGCTCACCTATCTTTTAAGGGACCTTTTTTTTACAGGTTGCAATAGATCGCTTTGGAAAAGTGCTTGATAAAGAGCAGAGAATTGACGTGTTTGTGATGCAAATGAGAGATATATGTGAACGAAAAGGTGAAAGTGCACCAAGAAATTTGTTGAAGACAATGAGTACATGCGCAGGAAATGGAAGCATTCGATTACTGGCTGCACGAAAAATGGATTCTTGGTTATTGAATGGAAAGGTATGCTTTGTGGTAATGATGTTATATTAATGATGGAAGAACCGTTAATATGATCCATTATTAAAATATCATTATATCCTTTTACTGTAATCTTTAATAATCAAAGTTTTCTTTGTTTTTTCAAATTTTTCACGATTTTAGCTGTATTTTTTTTTTGAATTTTGTTATTATTTTTTAATCGTATAAGTTAATGTGCGATTCGAGAAGGTGTGAAATATATAGCATGTAAGATAACAATATAACTTAGGAATGCAAGATAAGTTAAATTTTCCAGGAATAATTAAAAATTGTTTGATAAACTCTCTTTGTAGAAGTCACGAGCTTTAAATAACTCAAGTTTACTACAAAATTGTTTTATTTTCCTGGCAAAAATGAGTGTTTTTCAAATGTAGGAAAATAACTGAAAATGAGAAATTCATTTAAGCTATATTTTTCTTATCAATAAAAGTTGGCAGTGAATCTAGCAAGTCAGATACTTCTGTACTCATCGATTTAATAAAAATAGTTATATTTGAAACATATTTAAATGTTTATCATATAGATAAATTGTTCATTGGTTGCTTAGTTGTCCTTAAAAACATCGCTATGTGAAAGTTAACGATAATTTTCAGACAAATATGCCAAACGGACAGCGACTCAATGCTATTTTTAAAATTAAAACTGCTTACTATGTGAATGTAGCTAATATGCTGAAATCTTGAATGCCCTGATTTACAGCTTCAACGATACGCCATGGAATTGCTTCTGTGGATTGCAAGTAACATAGGCCGAAATGAGCTCACTGAAGAGGATAGCGAAACATTAAGTGCTTTGTTAAAATTGCGGGCATTGAAAAGTAAACAAATCAATACTCTGTTCAATGTCGCCTTAAAGTAAGTAAATTTTGCTCAAAAAGAATTTTATTTTGCTATTTTTTAACCCCGCTTCAGGAAATTGAGTGTTAACATTCATGACAATAATAAGTTTGTTATTCGAAGGTAAAGTGAATCTTCATACTATAGTTTTTAATGAAAACCGCAGCTATCACTAAACCAAACATTCCGTAGCTGTCATAATAGTGGGGATTTTAGAATAAATTCTTTTTTCTTTATGAAGTTCTTTTTACTAAATAAATTATTTAAATTTTGAAGACCTAATAGAAGTTTCTACCACTGGTTGTATGACCATACATCAGGTGTAGGTCCATCCATTAATATGAGTTTCCTGAACATCACGGAAAACCGTATGGAGATAAGCAGTTTACATGAAAGGAACGTGAGGTGTGAAATAACGGAACTGTTCCTATCAACTTTTTTTTTTTTTGTAGAGAAATACTGAGCAATGATAAAGAGATGATCTGTGCAATAGCAAAATTGTTATTATCAAATGAGTTCTCTGCGAATCGTTTCCCTTACAATATGACAATGATACAGTCGCTTTTTTCGTTTGACAATCGTTCGGCATCAAAGGTTATTTAAATTATCATGGTTATTACGTATCCAAATTAAAAGTTATACATCAAAAGTTATGGGGAATGATATAGCTAACTTTTAGTGTTTCTTTATAGTCAGTGAGCACTTTTCGTGTATTAAATCTTAAAAAGTTAACTTAAAAATACAATAGTGCAGTAGTAAGTAGACAAAATTTTTTTTGTAGAAATCATTCATGTGATAACGATATATACAGGTTACTTTCCAGGTTATAGCGCGGGAAATTGCTCAAATGCTTGCAGCCAAAGAAGAATATTTACGGATATCTAGAACTTTCCTTCGGGAATTTGTTCGATCGTTGTTAAGGATGGATTTCGATTTCGCTCTTTTTACTTCTCATTTGTTTAGCGCTGCAACTGAAGATTTCTCAGCTTTTTCTGTTCCTGTAAATTTTCTATTTTTTTTTTTTTTTTTTTTTTGTGACATTTGCTGTTTTTGCTCTCTCTAACTTTTCCATACTGTAGTAATAATTATGGACATGCAAAAAAAAAAAAAAAAAATTGGCCTATGTATGAAGTGATAAAGTGGCTCCTTGCTACAATTTGTAAATTTCCAAATTCTACAGTATTTTTAGGGACTTCTTCAATTTTAGGCTTTCTTTTTTAAATCATTGGTGGATTTCTGCGTGATGTTGCCATTTTTGGCAGTAACCCCAACCGTTCGAGAAGCTTCTCAATGTCGTCGCAATGCTAATGGCAATTTAACTCAAACTCACATTGACGCCTTACAGAAGTATCTTTTTTGTCTCTGTCAAAACATCTGTGAGGAATTTCATTTCTTTTTTCACATCCGTAAAAAATTTCTCTATAACATAAATTATTGTTATTTTTCCATACAATATAATATTTTCATATAAATTTTCAGGTTTTATGTCGATTTAAGAAATTTCTTCGAAATCTGTACACATTTTTTCTATAAACACTATGAATTTTGCACCGATAATCGCCTATTTGTGTATTCATATTATCGAGTTCTTTATTTAGCTCCGGTTCGTATTCCGAGATTTTTTTGTTTCTTCTTTCAAGTAAAATAATCTTATCAGTAATCCGAAATATTTGCTTAAACTTATTCCGATTAATTTTGTTAGTTTTCTCATTCATTCTTCGCTGTCACCCATTTATGAATGCCTCATTCCGTATTGCTTCTAATTCTCTCTTTAAAAGTATTAGTTCGTTCATAGCATCCAAGTTGGAGTTGGCATATAAATTTCACGAAATATTTCTTACCTTCCTGAGAAAACCTTTGTGAGAATTCAAAAAATGACTGCAATCGTTCAGGCTGACTATTACGCCAGTGTTGATCAGTGGCCGATTGAGGCAGATGTCACTCAGTATATGCGTGTTATCTCTGATGTTCCGATCAGTGAGCAGTTACTACGCACTATTCTAGATGCTGGATCTGACCCTTCAGTTCCAATTGATGCTGCAGATACAGTGGATGTTATTGAGAATCTCACAAAACGAGCTTCTTTGTCTTCCACATTGACAGGTTTGTTAGTTTTTTTTTCCTTTTATTTTGCTACTAGATTTGGGTTAGGTCCTCAAGTAAGCTAGAGATAGCAGCTGTTGAGCAGTTTTGCAAGATGAATTGGAACAAATTATTGTCATGCTAGTTAAAATGAAAGGAGTTGCATACTCTGCAGAAGTCCGAAACACAGAATCAGAAATGCGAAAGTATACCAAAATACTTATGATTGAATCAGAAAACTTGACGCTCTCTATTGTTATTATAATTCGAACGGATGAACCTGACCTTTGTAATGATGTCAGCATAGTTTTGCCATCTAATTCGCTTAAAAAGCTGCAAATTTATCCGTCATGAAATGAACTAATTATTTTTAGGTGGTAGTATGGTTCCTCTTAGCAGCTGTGCCTTACTGGAAACTTTATTCAAGATAACGGAATATAGACCACCTCCAACGTTCAATATCCAGGAGTAAGTATAGTTTTGGAAAAATCTCCCCAAAAGCTTTTGAAGCTTCTTTCGTCTATAACGATAATTCCTTTTTCAGGGAAGATCTTCCATCGTTGGCGGTAAGAACATTGTATTGGAAAGGATGGCTTATTTCGCTAATATGGGCATCGTTGAACACGGATACGTTGGTTAAAGAGGTGTACTACAAGTATCCGAATTTGAAACTTATCATGCAAATTGTTTTGACTTGGTAAGTTTTTTCCTGCGTGCCTAGTAATTTAACAATAAGACTTTGCATAAAATTATTAGAATATTTATAATATTTCAAACTGGAAGTTTCTAAAAATGCTGAGGTATGTATAAGAGACACCAAGTTTAGAATCACACAATGAAAAGTTATACAGATTATTTAAAGATTTCGTACGAATTTAGGGACTACTCGTTTCCACCGATGGCAAGTATGGGTGATCGTGCATGTGCGGAAAAACTGATTGAAGATGATGAAAAAGCTGCTTATGAAGAGAAAGTGGCAATCAAAGCTTTAGAAGCTCGTTTGGCCGGGATGGAAGTTAGCGATTCGGATTCAAAGCTTTTGAATAAGCTATGTAGCCTGGATATAATGTAAGTCACTTTTTCTTTTCTGTTTGTATTTAAATTTGTAGTAACTCCTTCCTAACGACAATGATTCTTCATGGTTCCCCTATTATTGTATTAGTTAACAGTAGTAGGAGAACTATATATATATATATATATCTTCATATTTTTCCATAAGAAAAAAGAGTGAAAGATTGGACGGTGGTCAGGCAAGTCACAAAACCTGTAAGTGGTATTACCTATAGCTACATCAGGCTCAAAGTCACAGACTATTGTCTGTTGTTTAATCTAATGTTCTAATTTCAGCGGTGTTTGTCGACGACCTCCAGATAATATCTTACGTGATTTAGAAAAATTAAATGAAGATTTGGATTTGTCGCGTCTGTTGAGCGAATGCAGAGATCCTGATTTGTTGGCAGATATAGTCAGGTCTCAGGTATGTTGTTTATTTAGCTAAAGTATGACGTTTTTTGATTTAAAATCGTATATCATTTTGATTTCCGCCTATGCTAATTTTTAGGGTAGCTCGAAAGCTTTGCCATCCATAATGAATTTGGTAGAGTCGAATTCAAACGCTATAGCTCACTTGCCTCTTGAATGTATCTGTGAGCTATTTTTGCATTATGTAGCTTTCTCTTCTTCATCCGTTGGCAGTATTACCCTCTGTACGGAAAAGCTGAATGCGGTTGGTGTTTTGAATCCTTATTTAGCTGGTACTTTAAGTCTTGTAAAAAGAATTTGTGTTTGAGTCTGAGTCACTTTATCAGCTATGAGTACTAAACAGACATTTACTAGACAATAACTGATAGGATAATTGTTTTCATCCATTTTCCTTGTGAAGAGAATTACTAGATTCATGATAATTCTTTAGCATTTATTTAAAAAAAAAAAATTTTCATTTCATGTTCAATTTAGATGCGTCAGCGTTTGTGTAATGCTATAACGAGTCCAACTGCTACAAGAGCTTCAGTATTGGAAACATTGGAATATCTGGCAGCACATCTTGCTGCTCATTCTTTATCGGAACGTTCTGCAGCCGCTCATTCATTATTATTACTTCTTGAAGTGAGCTCTTATCCTTCAGCGCTAGATCATAAGTAATATTTGAACTTTCTTGGTGTTTTTAGAAATTTCACCATTATTTCCCATGGTCATTCCCTTTTCTTCACAGTACTTATTGTTATTTGGAATTCCTGTTCTTTTTTTTTCTTTTTTTTTTTGATATCTTTGATAAAAAAATGAGTAAGAATTTACGGCAAGTTGTTAACGTTAGAATATAGTAGAATACAGTTTTTAAGATTAGAAATAATTCTACTACAAGCTTTGTTGAAAAAAGTGTGATCATTCGGAATATCGATGGTCGAAATAGCTGACGGTGGCTTAGAGCAGCTAAATGTGACAAATGAAATACATGAAAATATGGGGTATATTTGCAGCCTGAGACTAGCATACAAGTGTTGCCAGTGACAGCAAATGCAGCACCGGCTGGAAGCCTCCATAAAGTCGCTTATTTCAGCGAATTAAAGGTGCCATATCTTTTCTTTTTTCCTCCGCAACTGCCTCGTTATACTTGTGATATAATGAGTTTTTTTTCTTGAGGAAGGCTTCATCTTTCTTAACTGAGAAAAAGTCAGCTTTTTTTAATTGAATTCTTCTTTGTAGCATTTGCATGGTTTTTCAAAATTGTGTATAAGCAAGTGCGTTTTATTATGCTTAGTTGATAAATTATAAATTTAACTCATGGATGTTCAATCACTTCACAAGAATATTCTCGAAAATTGGTCTTGTATTTCATATATGTTTTTTTTTTTTTTTTTTTGTAGCATCGAATTTGTGCACTGTTATCCCAAGCTTGCGCAGTGGAAACCAATATGAATCGTTTGTCGGATTATTTGACATTTCTTTTCGAATATGCAGATTCGAAGAATTTACATTTGGCGAGTTTTCCTCAGCTGTTTTTTATCATACTCTTATTGCTTCCAATGGCCCAGTCAGTAATAATATTATATTGAGGCCTAAAGCGGTCTTAACGTTTGATAGGTTGATATCCTTAGAGCTAACTACTAGCTATTATCTTACAGATATAAATCTAGTTTGAAAATATCGACGTATACGAATTCTTTTGTTTCGTCCTAAATATCCTTGAATGTGAACGTCTCTTTTTTTTCCTTACTGAAAGTGTTCGAATGTTTCTTTTTCTTCTTTTGTGTGTATGTATGTGTGTGTGTTTCACGCTATCCTCATTTTCAGGTTGCGCATTACATTTCAAATATGGTGGAGCGGCTGAAAGGTGGTGCAGAAGCAGATATCATCCGAATAAATGCTATAAGTTTCTACGAACGATACTTCAAGGAAGTTGAGCAAAATGAAGCTGAATGGACTGAAGAATTAGAAGCACTTTTGCCACGGGAAGTGAAGAAAGTAACTGTTTGCATCGAGAAACCAAATATGGTACTGTCCTTTTCGCTTTATTTGTCTGTTTTATTAAATCTTAGTAATTGGATATTGTTTCTTAGTCGCCCTTGAGAATTTAGATTCAAAAAATTATTTTTTTCTTTTACTTCTCCTTGTTGTGGTTCCAGAAACAATGACAGTAGGATTTATGAAATAATCGCTGTGTGTTAGTTAGTAATTTTATGTGATAATTAATAACTGATTTTTTCTTCAGTGCCTTAAATAATTTTGAATACCATAAGTTCGTGTCTAGTACTAGTACTTTAGAAAGAATCTTCATTAACGATGATTTCAACTGCTGTTAGTGGGATGCTGCAATTACTGTGCAATCAGTGGAAGGAGAAAGATAAGCTAGCTACAAGGGTTTTGATGGATCTTTGGTTCCCGGCATCAGGAAGACGACCAAAGGTTTGAAATTTTGACAAGTTTCTGAAGTGAATTCCAGTGTTTTATATCTTTCATGTCTTTTATGTTTGATTTTTTCTCCCAAGGTTCTCAATGCTGATGGTGTGGTGCTGTTACCTACTTGGTTGAAGCTTCAAATGCTCTGCACAGAAGATGATCGAATTATTCGCGTTAGTCCGGTTTATTTGTTTTCGAATTTATTGAGTTTGCTGTTCTTTGAAAGTATTTGTATCCATTCACCATCCAAATTGATCTTGTCATAATTCGTTTAGTCCTACTTTACAAAGTAAAAGTGCTCATATATCTTAGGAACTGTAGGGACGACTAGTTTCTTTTTCATTGATGCTTTCATTGATTATTGACGAAATAAAAAATACAAGCCCTTCCAGATTTTTTGGAGTTTTCGGAATTCTGGTCTTCTGATTTTTTTTTTTTTTTTTAACCATATTGATTGCTCAGTAAGGAATAATTGTTGTGTGTGAGATACCTTGTCCTACGTGACTTTTCATCACTGCGTTATCTCCAAGTCTTGTAAACTTCCATAGGTTTGATAAAGGTGATTATTCAAGAGGAAGAAGGGCGTATAAGATTCATTTTTTTTAATCAAATATGAAAGTTTAATGAAGAGAGGGAGAGAAAAGGAAAGGTTTTACTGTTGCTGAAACCTGATTTAGTGAACTCATTTCCTTCAAAATTTACCGTAGTAATTTCATCATTTTTCAGCTCAAATTTTCCTTTTTAGGTTGCAATGGATGATATGAAAATGAACGATGCTTTGAAGTTTGTTCAGTCATTTGCGTTAACATCATACAGTTGTACGAAGCTACTAGCAATTCTAGATGCTGATGAAACACCGCTGGAAGGAGATTTACTAATAGAAGCTCAGAAAGCATCAGTGTTTGTTCGTGGCTATAAGTTGAGAAATGCTAAAGGTGGTGAGAAGGTATGATTTCTCTCATTTTAAAAATCTAATTTTGTCCTACTTTATAAGAAGAAAATACCATCTTGTTTGCACTTTTGGAGCAATGACGATGCTTTAGGATAAAGTAGTATCAGTTACTAAGAAATATAGTTGAAAATTCCCACGTTTGCAGATGGAATTGCAAATACATGCCCTGTATTCACTTAATTCTTAATATAACTTAGATTCGACAAAAATTTCGCATTTATCAGTTTTAATCAGCTGTTATAGTTTCTGAATCGTGTGTGTGAAGCGAAAAATCTACAAGCATCTGTGAAAATTGAAGTTGATGAAAGTGATGTTTATATAAAGTTAAATCAAGCGCCAACAATGTTCGATACGGATGATATTGCTGATGTGAAACGGGTGTCATTTGGACGGCTAAATGTCAAAGAAGTGATTAGCTGCATTGAACAGGTGAAAATTTTGGACTAATTTCTGTCTTCAAATTTTTCCCGAATTCCAAGTCAGTGAGATTAATTAGTAACTGAATCTTTTTTTTTTCAATTCCACTTTTGAAGGCAGTCCAGGAAAATAGTGAGCCGGAAAAATGGTCATCCGTAATTTTTGAGCTATCAAATAATATGGAGTGTTCTCGAGCTGTCATCTCGCTACTGAAAGCCAAACCAAACATATTATACAATACAACAGTTGCTATACCATTACTGATCTCGTTAGTGATTTCGAGGAATAGAGTAAGTTTTTTGACGCATATTCATTCTGAATAGGAAGCATAATTTTTTCCCTGTGTGCAACAGATACTCAGCAATATTTTTCCCTTGAATCCTTATATTCATTAATATAACTATTCTTGACATATGAGCAGGAACGATGTGTTTATCGTTTTCATGATTACAACTTCGGAAATTTGCGCAGAAACATAATAAAAGAATATTTAGTTAGTCTATCCTCTTTTAGACTAATCACACAGGAGTCGAAATTTTTTTTTATTGGATTTTGGCTTTTGATAGTGTTGTTATTTAAGTTTTTTCTTTTTTTTTTTTTTTTTTTTTTTTAGGATACTTCTCTAATCAGCGATTTTGATTCTTTATTGAATAGTGTGATTAATAAGCCATGTCTGCATCTTCCGGAATCTATCAGACGGATTTTGTATAGTCGTGGTGGAGGTATATTCTCTTCGTTTTTGAAATATGAAACGTGATTGAATTGATTTTCATTCCGTTATTCTCTCATTACGATTACCACAATAGTATTAAATCTGCAGTAAAACCAGAAGATTTTTTCTCAATTCAAAAATATAAGCTTGTAGAATACGCAATCGAAACGGAAAGTCCACGCTCGCCAAATTATGACACGTATGATCCAGAAAGTATCCTCATGCGGCTGGCAAATTCTGTTGGCATGGTTAGTTGCATCTACTAATGAAATATACAGTTTTTTATTGAAAAAATTATGTGTTTTGTATTCTTAGTTGTAAAGATGCTTTAGCAATTCTCTTTGGTGGTGTGGTTTTGTCAGATATCTTCTTCCTTATTCGCTGAAGGGCTACAACTGTTGTTAATTCATTAGTTATTTCACACACAGGATGATATGCAAAGCCGTCTAATGGAAAGATTTCTGGATATTTGTCCAGAAATAGTACCTCATAAAGATGATGGTGGTCTTGGTAATAAATCGCATACCATATTGGAAATATTATTTTCATCCAAGGCACCAACACTACAATACATCATTTCTTTATTGCCGACAGCATGTTCTTCAACAACTTTGGGTAAAATAATTGTATATCTGCTCGATTCGTATCGATCTCAGTGAGTTTTCTTTAACATTTGAATTAAAATCCACTAAAAATCCACTATGTTGAACCTCTTAACTTCCTACTTTTTCTTCTATAAACTAAATATACTGTAATAAGTGAATATCTAAGTAATGGTATGTCGGTAAAATGAATTTTACAAAAATTATTCTTACATTTATTCACTGCAATAGTTAATGCTCAATCTTACTCATAGACATTTTGGATTGTATGATTAGTTTATATATTTCTGTTATTTTAGATTTAAGAAAAAGTTTAATGTGTGAAAGTCCCGATCTCTTCATTGCAGATTTGTGAATATCTCAGTAATGCAAACTGTTATTAGTGCTTTTCATACTTCTAAAACATATACACTTTCGAAAAAACAATATAGTGTTTTCATCCAGTATGCTTTGGCTGAGATGGAACATCATCCTAATGATGTTATCAAATTATTAATGAAATTTTTGGAGAATAACGTAAATATTCGACGTTGGTCATTTATTTGCTTGCCTTATGTCTGTTTCTTTACTTTTATATTTGATTGAATAGTTAGTTTCATTTTACCTGGTTTTAGAATGCTCTTGGTAAAATCTTTTGGCATCAGGATGATAGGTAGAAATGTCTTCTATAATTTTAAATTTGTCTTTGTTTTAGATGACGTAATCCTAGGATTGGTAGCAGAAATTTCTCGTGTTTTAACATCACCAGAAAATATTGAGAAAAAACGTTTCGCACAACAGATAGCCGATGCTTTTGTGAAACGATTTCCAGGTAGCGTTTTATTAAGATGTCTCTACTTCCTTCTTTCCTCTTTTCATCGCTTTATTGATAAGGTGAAGTTGGATTTGTTTTGCATCTGTGCAGTTTATCTTGGAATCCTAATCTTATCGGAGGAAATTTAGGTTTCGGTACTCCTGAATTTCTGCCCATACCATTCTGATTTTGTTGGATCGATGTATTTCAGATACTCGAGTAAAAAATGATTCAATAGTGGTTGATTCATATCGTTCCATTTGCGTTCAAGACCGAACAGTTCATAATGCTATTGTGGAATTATTTTCTGCTGCAGCTAGCTCTACTAATTCAATGGATCTTAAGATCAGTACACTAGCGCAAATTGCGTTTTGTCAACCATCTGTTGTGTTAAGGTTAATTCTAATAGCTTGCTGTGAGAGAATTGACCTAGTAGAGAAGATGAAATTTATTTGTACACCAAAAGAAAAAGATACCATTTTAAATAGCTGGATAAGCAAAAATTGCAGATTAGTTTAAATCTGTTTGTTTCACGTACAAAAACAATATAACAATAGAATAGCAACGCTTTTTTCTAATGCGTAAGTGTCATTCTTTGATGTAGGTTACATTCAGTTTATCTTGATCTATAAATATCTGATTTGTTGTGCAAATATGGTAGCTTGATACTGTAACATATCTATTCCAAAATGTTTTCTTTGCCTGGTATTATCATTGTGATTGCTGGGATTTTAAACTCACTGCTATTGGACAAATAAATCCGAAGATCTTAAATTTTTATTATAAATAAACTGAGAAGTAAAATGTGCTGTTTCAGGCATTTACCTTTGTTATCAGCTTGCTTAGCATCAGTAGCACAGTTGCCAGCACGGCAACTGAGAACAAACAGTTATCAAGCTCTGCTACAGTTTATTCCGAAATTGCTGTTAGATTTAGCTCCGCAATCATTCGAAGAAGCTGAACGTCTGCAAGCTATTCTGCAAACTTTTTTCACGCTTTTTGAGGCCTGTTTTCCATATTTTTGTTACCGAATTCTAAAATAGAAAGGATATGTGGGTGGTTTTTTTTTTCGTAAGTATAGGAAGTATCACTAGTGAGTAAAATTTAAGTAGTTAGTGACAGATGAGTTTCAATTAGTTCCTCAGAAACGAGACTGATTTCAAATTGAACAAGCATTTCAGGATTGCTTAATTTCTTGTATTGCATTGGAAGCACCCCTTTAGTGGGTTATTTCAAATTTATTGCAGAATGTTGGATGCGGACGAACATGGGTACCATTGGCTCAGGTATTACAGAATGTTTGCGTTGCATATTTGGAGCTAAATGCGAAATCAGCAAAAGCATATTTCTTGACACAAATTGAAGCAATCAAGCAGCTTTGCCTATGTTTAAAGTCTCCTTCTTCGAAAGTACTCATCGATACAATCATGTGCTTGAATAGAATCGAGGAATAAATGCTTTAGTTTTCAGCTTATTTGTAAAAATTTTCAAAATTAAACTTGTAAAGAATTGTTCATACGATTTGTAAAGAGAAAAAAAAAAAAAAAAAGAATTGTTACAGTCTTGTTCGGTTGAATATGAAAATTTCTTTGTGAAATGCTTGTTTTGGAAATTAAGCCAATTATTTTCGAAATAGAAGTCAGAAACTGTTTTCATCACAATCAGGTCTTTTTATCATGTGAGATCTGGAATAGAGAAATGTTTACTTAATAACAACATCATACAAGCGACTACAAAATTATTAGTGGTTTCTGTTATGGTTAATATTTAGATATTTTCTACTGCTGAATTTGCTCATTTTTCCACTTCATCATTTTTCTTCGAATGTTTCATTCACAACGTATATATTATTTATTGTTGACTGATTGGAAAACTGTTGTTTTTGCATAGCATTTAATCAGCTTAAGACAACTAGGATAAGCTTTTTGTAGAGAATTCAGAGCAATTGTATATGGGTAGTTTTTGGCTGCACAAAAATTGCTCCTTCTATAGCTCATTTAGCTGATCAATTCAGCTACTGTTAGCTGTTGAAATCATACTTTAAAATGAAGAAAAACGGATGGATTGCACAATTTCATTCTCTATTTCCATACAAATTGGAAAAAAAAAAAACATCTAAAATATCCTGATAGGATGCTATTTACTCATTTCTCTCCGTTAATAATTAGGGATTACTGAAGTGATCTGGAATATCAGTTTTACAATTCTCTTTAAATTTCATTACAAGAAGACACCGAGGATTCCAGCCAAGTCTTTGAAATATTCCGTGTAATTGTAGTAGACTTCATCATGCCATCATTTACTATGACGCTCTGCTAAAGCTCATTTGTGTAAACTGAGCGAATTACGGGACGTGATATGGCAGTGAGGATAAGAATTTAGATCCAGATATATACTACATAATGTTTAACTTTTGTTTCGACATAGTACACTTGTAACTTAAGCAAGTTTCATTACTGTTGGCTGGCCTTTCAAGTATCTTAAAAATGGATGAGATATTTAAATCGGAGTTTAAGCCCTGTTTTGCTATTTAATCATTCGCATTTGTATCTGATAAACTTGTACAATTGTGTATTTCGCGACATGAAGTGACAGTTACCATAATATCCGCACGACTTACTGTTTTACTATGTATTAACTAAGTTACAGATACCTGTAGTTATTTAGAACAGTAGTATGGCTTTCCCTGCAAAAACTCCGACCATTATTCTCATCAGAACTGTTCCGAACCTAGGAAAAAATGATATGTATTTTTAATCTTTGTTTTTTTTTTTTAGCCTTTCATTTTTTAGCCTTTTCCGGATTCTTTGCAATGAGCGCATCGCTTCTGTCTAGATTAGAAACTGCGGAAACATCATGCGATCGAATGGCACTGTTTGATGAGCTACGCACAACTACAGCTGAATCTCCGGATCGCATAGCTCCATTTATGCATTTAATTCAAAACGCATTCTGCGATCTTGTACGTACGGTGCGAAGTTTGGCTTATCAGTGTGCGCTGAATTATATCTCCTCAAATCCATCTGTACATCTTTTTTTTAACTTAAGACTCTATAAAAGTTACTGTATCAGTTATATGAAAATCCCCCACTGCCTATGCCAAAAATGTAAGAAAAAGAATGCTAAAGATTAAGTTATATAATTACTTTCCAAAATCATTTATTTCGTCATAATTCATGAAGTACCGCATCCTACACTACAATCAATACCTAACTTGCATAAATGAAAGTCCAGAAAATTTTTTCTTGCAGATGAGCATCCATTTCATGAGTGCCTATTCTGCTGCTCTGCTACACAAAAATGCCGATATCAGCCTACATGCACTATCATTTCTACCAGAATTCATTATCGCATCTCGATGTAATTTCTCCTTGTAATATAATTTGATAGGATTGAGTGTTTTTGACTGACATCAACGCTGTAATTTTACATCCAGTCGCAGGTACCACTGCCAATCAGACTGACGTATGAATTAAAACAATGTTTCAACAGCCAGTACCCAGAGGCGAAAAGTCGAGACGTTTTTGGTTTCTTGTATTGCTGGATTTGGTTTACAAGTCGGATAATGTATATAATTTTAGTTTGCATCCACAGTTTGATAATCCTCAAATTCCAAATTTTCCAAAAAAAAGAAAAAAAAAAGAAGTCGAAGTTAAATCTATGGAAAGTGTGCGTTGACAATTCTAAAAATCTTCTGATTCATTTTTATTTAGTTCGAAGATATCACAAGAACCATCAATAGTTATAGTAGAGTACAGTTACAGTAGAGTACATATAAGTTCGTTTTGCAGGTATTTCGGAAAATTTACTTAGTGTCGCAACCATTGCCGCCAATCGATGGCCATCACCAGATTCTGTCACCGATCTTTCGCGTGCTGTAACAGCATGCGCTAATTTCCGATGCGCTGATCTAGAAGAAAATAGCAGTTCTCAATCTATGAAATGATTTTTACTGCTCCAATTCAATTTCTTTTTCTCATTGTTTTTCATATAATATTTGTGCCATCAAAGCATTTGTATGACAGAAAAAGCTATGTACTTTGCATTGAAACAGAATTTATATTTGAATGACACAAAATTCAAGCAAGTTAAAGGTAAAATCAAAGCAGATGAATGTATGACTTTACAAGATATACATATATTTTTCTTTCCGGGGATCTTAACGAACCGTCTGTTGAACATTTATACAACTGTGTTGACAGAATTATTAAATTCATTTTCGTTAACATCGTAATTCTCGAAACTTCTTCCAAGCATAAACCATTTGTCAAAGGCACCGATATCAATGACATCATCGTACCGCTGCCACCACCATCGCTTTAGAACGGAGTTTTGATTTTCATAAAGACAGAGCTGCAAATATAAGCGGTGAGGAAAGCTCGTTTTCAGGCTTAAAATAAAGTAATGTATTTTTCTTTATCATATTATTTTCCGATCGGGAGAGAAACGAAAATGTTAGTCGAATTTATGGATCTTTCATTTTCTTTTTATAAAATCGTTCGGCAGTTGTTCATTTCGTGTGGAATTATTACATAATTTCATTCTTTCATTATTTATTAATTTTAAAATGAAATATCGCAA
Source organism: Setaria digitata (assembly GCA_003640385.1). Classification (NCBI taxonomy): domain Eukaryota; kingdom Metazoa; phylum Nematoda; class Chromadorea; order Rhabditida; family Setariidae; genus Setaria; species Setaria digitata. The sequence goes on along the minus strand of RCAB01000217.1, from coordinate 62,439 downwards.
CATCACTAGTGAAAAAAATAAATGTAGTGAAACAACTTCCTTACATCATCACCATCAGGCAGTTTGATGAGAATAGAAAACAGAATGCAATTAATAAGTCTGAGTCGATTTTGATCTATATACATTGTGCGCGATGCAATTTCATCATCAGCTTTTTTACTGTGTATTGAATTTGGCACAAGCACCATCTGTTGCCTTCTTTCCACTAGTGAATTCAGCATATCCCTGCAAGAAGGTTGCTGAATTATAACAATGTAGAACTGTCCCAACTACTAACCTTCATAAAGGAATCTTGTCCTTAATGAATTACACGGCACCAGATTCCAGTTACGTAGCACCACTCTATGGCAACAAGAAACTATACATAACCGCAATCTGTAACCACAGTGAAAAAGTCTCACAACGAAACAGTTCTCCTCCTACTTCCGAACTAGTGTGCTTTGAATATGTCAGGAATCACGATTTAGTCGTCAGCAATCTCGTGAAAAATACACAAACACATAGATGGAAGTTTTGCCAATTCCTGAACTGATATTATAAAAAACATACCTTTCACTCGGGTTAGTTTTGTAAGCGTAAAATGCACCACCCAATGGCAACACCTTGATCATCGTTCTAATCGGTCTTCTCCTCATATCTTTTAGCACATCTCCAATCACTATCATATAATCGTTTCCAACCATTTTCCAATAGTCGACAAACGTAAAACACCATCGTTTCACGAATGCCATTGCTGGCTAATTTACAAAAATCCCCTAAAAAGGAGTTTTAAAATGAAACAGTTGAAAGAAACTTGTTACTTTTATCTTTCTCGATCTGATTTTTACGCATTAAAGTAAATCATCAGGAATATTCCTCTCTAGACAGCAGCCAACAATAGTGATTTTATTTTCTTAACTGCACAATTTAGGAAAGCTAATGCTTTTTTCTACCATTTTAGACAGCAAAATCTGTCTCACAAGTTCGAGAAGCACATTCAATGTACTGTATTCCACACTGGACGTATCACATACCACAAAATCATCAAGAATAGACGATCTTGAAACAAAAAGCACCGGCCAGTCATGAATTACTAATTGGTCTTATCGGACATATCATTTAGACCAATAGTATCTCTTGTAAAGTTGAGATCGTATCCACTGACTTACGCTACCGTAATCGCTTACGGTATCCAAGGTTTCATGCTTAGATCCATATCATGCAACCAAAACGTCGTGGAAATTGCATGTGGAAATCAGAAGCCATTCCACTTTAGCGACATACACACGTCTGTGTAGCTGTAGATGTGGAAACTTCCACAGCTTGACTGCATTCTAAATTGCAGCCAATTAATTAGCGATGAGATGTTGCTTCTCCCTAGCACATAGTACTCGACTCTGTAGTTTTGCACGCATAAACTGTCCCTTAAGTACAGTGTATCTCTAATCCAGTAATTTCTGTACTGAAAATCCTAACATTGTCATTTCTATTCTGTTGAAATTTCTCCCTACCCCCTCTCCCAAACTATCTTCCTGAAACACCTGTTACTCATTCAGTTTAATACCTTCTTTCATCGCTCAACTTTTCTCCCACTTCTCCACTTTCTTTTCGGAAGAAATCTGAACAGAAATAGAACTTTGAATTAAAAACTACTAAAACTTACGTCACTTTATCGTAACATGCGTGACATTGGTAATTCTATTATTTAGCAGTTTTCTTGACAGTGCTGCATCTTCGCCGTGTAATTTATCTGTGAGATAATGTTTGGAATATTGTAATTATAAGTGGTGATGATGCAGTAATGAAAATAATGCAATATTTTAATTTAGATGATTAAATCTAACAGGAAAATGTTGAAATAATTTCGACAGCATCAAAACGAAGTGTATTTCATATGACAGATTTAAACTCATAATGGAGACGTACAAGAATGAAAAGGAACTAGCATCACCATGAGGATTTAATATATTTTGAGCGACAGCAGTTCTAGTAAGGAATAAAAAATTCTGAAAAATGCAATGCAATCTACATGAAGCAGCATAATAGCAATACGCATACTATTACTACTGTAGAACTGAAAGGTGATAGCTAATTTTGATTGTTACATGGATGACCTCTTTCATTAACAATTTCTTTTCGTGATTATTGCATAGTTCTCGAAAATCTCCCTCTAATACTTACAGCAAGTATTACAAAGCAATAATTAAAATGACTTTTATTATATATCAATTGTCATCTGATCGTTAATTTTATTCATGCCAGCTTTTAAATTGTCACTTTTAGGAGCGCTGGCAATATCATATAATGTGTTAGCTCCGTCTATAAAAAAAAATTGATCTGAAGCTCATTTCAGAGCAGCCAATATGTTCACAGTACTCAGCAAGTTTGCGCTATAAGTGCAGAGAATGTAGTAATTTTGAACATTTGAACAATCCGATAAAAATTATCTAAGATGGCATAAACATCTGAGATATTTAAGAGAATTTCTTTTTTGCGCAGACTTATTCAAGCAAATTTTAACTTGACTGAAAAACAGTGAACAATCCTGAATAACTACTGGATGTCGCACGTTTTTTTTTTTTCAAGTAATTGCCAAGTTTCGAAAATGCAGCAAAGCTTCATGTTTCCAGAACATTGTGGCAGGACTGTCAAATATTCCTTTTATAACATTTTTTCCTGTTCTACAACAAATTAGTAAGAAAAATTACAATGCTTACGATTATCCATAATACTATTTATGCTTCTCAAGCCAGTCTTTTCTTCTCTATATTACTCCAGTACAGGTAAAATTGAGCAGAAATTATTCCATTTAGTAAGGTGGCGATAACGTAATTGGTAACAACCAACTGATCACCAGTTTCTTTCAGAGAAGTAAATACTCGGGCTAGGCAACCACCGAACTGGAGAAATACTGAGATCATTGAGAGCTGGCCTGTCCTCTGCTGCTGGTAATTGGTCCGGATTTGTAAGAACTGAAGTAAAAGTATGTTAAAAAAGAAATGATTATGAACGTGATTTATATGTGCTTGATTACAGTAGCACATTAGAAGTGTTTAAATTCAGCACTGCGATTATCTAAAAATCTCTACAACGTAAAAGGGATTCATTCCAATGAAGACTCGACTACACCCTAAATTCTCTATTTATTCAATAGATGGAACTCGGCTGCATCTTTTCTGTGATAGTATCTCCGTAATTAATCTACAATCTTCAGTGTATGATTAGTAATGCAGTACTGTTTTTACACATGTTTTACACCGCTGCCTCCTTACATCATAGCTGAGTTGTTCGCATCGGATCAATAAATTTTCGATAATGTAACTGATGATGGTCAATTTCCGTCAGGGAAATATTAAAACCGAAAAGAAAAAGAACAAGAAAAATTCATTAATAACACTAAACTCTTGAAAGATGAACTAAGTGACTCAATTAAACTTATAAACTAATTATTGGGAGATGATTTCTCTAAAATGCTAAATATCACAGCGCGTGCTCAATAACATCCAAATTATTCATAACAATTTACATGAGATAACAATCAACAGTAGTGGTAAGCAAGTCATCAGAAATTAATCAACACTTTCATAATACTTACTTTGGCAACAATCGTAACCGGTATAGTAACAGCCTGAAGAAGTGCAAGTATTTCAACTGAAATGTAATCGCCTATTACCGCACAAACAATGGTCCAGCAAAATGCAAGGAATACCGCAGCATGAGCTTGCCGTGACGAGAACCATAAAATCTGGGTGATTATTATAATCATCTGAATTGTTACGAAAAATGAATCACCCCACTGACTGAAATACATTAATTGACACTTATAAGATACTTAAGCAAATGATGCCACCTCTTCGTCCAAATTTTTCACATTGAGATTGTGATAATTTCTAGGACTTACTTTCCAAATATTTTGGAGCATGTTTCAGCCAGTTAAAACCTATAATTTCTTATCCGGAAAATTTCCCCTTCAGACATACCCTGACTTAGATGGATTCCAAATTTTTTCATCATTTTCACAATTCAATAGATATCGTGTTCATCTTCACATCAAAGAAAAAAAGAAGATACGTACGGTGCAGTAACTTGAAATAATACCTAACATACAAGACTAAATCGACTATTATCAAACGACGTAAAATACACGCAATGGATTTTAAAGCAGTAACCAGTGATGCCTGTCTCATCCTATGGATTACTTCTGCAGAGCATTTTTTCAATGTTTTTTGAACCTAATTTTTACCACAAACTTACAGACAAATATATCCATTAAAGAAAAATGAAAATTTGAAGTGTACAAACAAACCTGAAAACATATCCTTTAGCATAGCTATATGAGGTTACCGCAAAACAGGCAAATAATCCTAGCAGTTGTGATAACAATGAAATTCCCTCGCCCGACCGTGCCAATTGAATTTTTAAAATTTGTGGTATGAATATTACTAGTGATCCAAGAGTTAAACCAAGTCCAAGCAATCGCGATATAATAATTGTTGCGCATTCTTCTGAAACGGCTATTCTTAAGCATAAAATTTTCTGACTGAAAACGTTCTTGACAGGCTTCTAAAGACATTCTTATGTTTTCGTTTCACTACTCATCGTCAACTTCTTTGGAATTCAATTTGTTATATCTTGGTACAACTTTAAACTGATTTGCAACAATTTAATATTCAATAAAATTCCCAAAAAAAAAAAGGAAAAAAGGAAAATAGAAATGATCTTTCATCTCTTATCAAGTTCTTAAAAATTTAAAACAGAATGGTTGAACTCAACGTCCCATGACAGATTCCTGCGAAATCCCTCACCGCATTATTTTATGTGATGAAAATAACAAGACTTACGATGAAGGAAATCAAATTTTAGGAGGATTAGTTCGTAACAGTGACTTGGAAATATGAAATGCAGCAGTTCATCAATTTTTGAAGGAATCAAATTCTCCATTATTATAAAACTGTTCTCCAAAACTGAATAACTAAAATGATTGGAGTGTTCCCAATAAATTACCTTGATATTTAAATAAAACATAAGTGAATTCTAGCTAGACGACTGAAAATTTAAATCTGGAAATCGACATCCACTTAGCAGCATATATGTTTCAAAGTACTTCAATAAGCAAAGTTCTCATGACTCCAAAAATTCTATCATTCTGTTGACCGCTACAGATCAAAAAATTCTTAAACCTCGGAATCACATGTGTTTTCTTTATTCTTTTCTTTCCTGACAAAAAGCTCCATCAAACAGCTGATAAATCAATTTATGTTGCAACAACAGTTGATCAAGTTGCACTATTAGGAAGTGAAGCGTGGCAGCTGAGTGACAAATGAAATCCCATTAGCAAAAGCTTAAACTGACATATTTCTATAAATAAGGAATCTTCTTATCAGTCAATTCAAAGCTTGTACGAAATTACAATTTCATGGAGATTTCTAGATATTACAACAGTTGTTTAATATTACAATACTAGAAATAGATACATAAATACAAATTAGTGATAAAGTTGCAAAAGATCATCGTACATACCACGAAAGCATTTAAGTTATCAAAGTTCAGACTAAAAATATCAAGGATCTGGCCTCAAAAAAACATCTCAGTTAATAAGATAAAATCTTTATGTGCTGGTGCATTGAAAACACTGAAACAGAAAATGACTAGCACTGGAAGTATCGAAAGCATCAATCCATCATCATCTATCAGGACTTATTGCTATTAATCACTAGAAAATTCCATTTAATAGCAATAAAATAGGGACACCCATACACCCAATAATTTTAACTTCAAAATTTCAAAATCTTCAAAAAATCACAAAAAATGCAATTTGGAAAAAAAAGATTCAACAAAGTGAGGATTTGTTCTCTTATACATTAGCCACATTATTTTTAAAAACCTTTTAATACTCTCGCTCCCGACATTTTCTTTAACTTCGATTCCTAATCAAACACTTGAAATATCTGAAAAACTCATAGCATTTGTTTAACTGATTTTAACCCTTTATATTTTGAATATCCAAATTGGTTCTCGATTATAATTCAAATCTCGTAAGAGGCAAATTTGCAAAAGGAACCATTTTGGAAAAGGCTTATTATACTGAAGTGTTGTTTACAAACATTCAGTAATCTTTTAAAATATCAAATTACCTCCATGTCATCGATCTTAAATGCACCACCTTCCACCAATTCTGGATTTTGAAATGTATTACTAGGTAAACTTGAACCCTTTATTAATTCATCCAAAATATATATTGCATTTCCACCAATCTACAAATTAAGAGATGTTTTGCATAAGAATTTGATATATTTTATTAAAACAAGCTATGGCAAAAGAAAAAAACCAACAGGATCAATCTGAATGAGTTCAAATAATAAGCTGGAACAGTTCGAGAGTCAGTCAGCTCATATATTAACCAACAACTCTTTAAGTAATACTGGTTCTCTATGAATTTTTTATTTCTTATTCTCTCTGGAAATTCGAAGATTCAATTTCCACGAAGAGACAGAAGGAAACATACTCCAAGTAAATTGTGTTCCAAACAGGAACTCCACAATAAATATATGGAGGGAAATACTTGTATCGAAGTATTTATAATTGATCCCAAAATCATATCTACTTTAGATAACAACATACCATTAAAATGGTAGGCTCTGGATCATACGGAGCAGCCATAAAACATTCCGCTTGTTTTTCTGCCCAACCATATTTATTCACTTGATTATTTTTGTCTAAATTCCAAACAAATGAAAGACCACCACCAAAGTATTTTCCGGTCCCACGTTCACGAGTCTTCATTCGATTTTTCCAAGGCTCATCACAGAAGGCTCCCAAAACTTCACCTTTACCAGTCTTGATAATCAATAACGTTGAATCGGCTTCATCAACTCTATAAAAGCGCTATCATGATCCACTCTAAGGTTTTATACGGGAACTTCACATGCCACAGTCATTATTACGATCTAAATAATCATGAAAATGAAGTATTAATAACAACCCACTTCATCCAGAAATGATGGAATGAAGTTCCATCATCACCAAGATGGTAGATAAGCGCAGGAGTTTTGAGCTGACATTTTTCTGGTAAATGACACATTAATTCAAAAGCAACTTCTGGTGAAACAATGCTTGAGATAAAGGGCTTTGTATGTCTAGCTGCTAAATCTGTCGCTGGTATCTCGGGACCTTCTCTCTTCAAAATCTGAAAACATCTAATATCTGGAAATCCTCATCCAAGTATGAAACCTCAAAGAAATAAAAACAGAAAAACGGGTTAAGAGTATAAAAAGTATATTGTAATTAGCTAGACGGAAAACCGTAATATTCGTGAGCCACTTAAAAAAAACTATGTCACCAAGTTAAATATTATTAATATTAAATATAGTACTTCTTTACTATAAGAATAAAAGAAAAGAAAGATATGGATGGGAAGAGATGGGAGCATTCTATCGTTGAATCTTTAGCTGTCAGTGCATGGAAGATCCGAAAAACATGTGCAGCGTCCTTCATAATAATATGATGCTGTTTTCACATAATTTTATTTTAAACACTATTTCAAATATCTATCATTTATTTAGTTAAAAAATAATAATTTTCAATGTTTTTTAATTCTTCTGGTTCTATACGAGAATTGAAGAGATATCTCCCAAAACAGACCCTCATCACAAATCTTCTGAATCCAGCCACAATATATATATATATATATATATTGTTTTTTACTTACTGTACAAGGTGGAGGAGAAGAAAAATTAATTCCCTTTACTCGTACTTTATCTATAACGAAAAATAAATTACCATGTTCTTATACTTCTCCTCAAAACGAGCAATTCTCGCACCACTAAAATTTCGAATTCTTATAGCGGCTTCAAGCAAAGCTGAAGCAGAAACATTTCCATACTTTAAACTCTGCATAATACTTTCCGCAAATAAATCAATTCGTTCCTGGTAAGTTTTGTCGGTCAAATATTCGGGTATCTGGAGACATTTCTTATTGACTATGCTGAGCTGCATTTGTAATATTTCAGATAAAACCTTTCCACCAATCATAGAACTTACATGAACTCCTACAACTTACATGTCTACGGAAACAAAATATACAAACCAACCTTACCTTAATATTCTTGTGCCATGTGTTAAGCAGTGTGACAGCGATCCTCATCAGTATTTTGTTCCCTTCATATAAGTAGCAATCAATAATGCGGATTAAAAATTCAAATGGCAAAGCGCAAAATATCCATCTCGGCCAATTGTGCAAGGCTTTAACAAGAATGTCTTCGTCAGACGTTCCAATCCAATTCTTCAATGTTTTGTAAGCCGCTCCCTAAAAAGAGAAAATAATTTCACAACAAAGAACTCAGTAAGAGCAGGTTTATATATCTGAAAAATTTTAATCGGCAACAGCCTACTGACATACGTGCCCTCTTAATGAGTAAGCTGGGTGAACTACACGGCACAGTTTTATTTAATGGATCTTTTCCTGAAGTAATGATGCATGAGTGCGTCTGCTATAGATTAGTGTCACCACATGAAACGAACACTGCAGGAAATTCCATTTGCAAAATCTCTACTGCAAAAATGATAACAAATTCAGAAAGGGAAAATCTTACTAAATAACATTACTTTTCGAACTTCTAAGTAACTCTTACCTGAATGAAAAACCTGAATAGCAAACCTTATGAGTTTTAATAAGTGTGAGAAGTGTGTACGATGCAGCTTTGCTTGCTAGAACAGAATTTTTCATGTAATATGAATGATTTTTAAGGATCCGAAAGATGCAAGCATATGCGTCATCCTCACTCATATAATGCAAAAACAGTGCAAGAATGGGTTGGACCAACTGCAAAAGAGCTATAATTATAAGAAGTTTTGCTAATAAATGAGTTTAGTTTAATCATATTATTTTAGAACACTTTCAAAACTTTCCGCATATAAATTCTAACTGGATGTACCAAATACACTAGAAAATCAACTTCAAGAAAATGAAAACTCATATGAGACTAACAGGTCCATAGTTCAATGTTGGAATTGTAGCATCTAAGCCGCGAATAAGACGATGCAATGCTCTTAGTCCATTTCCATTCAATTCATAACAATCTTGTATAGTATCGGACGAGAGAAGAAAACGAGCTTTTGGTGAAAAGTATCCTAAATTAATTTGAGCAAACTTCTAAAAAAACGGAAAACCATCTTCAATTTATGATAAACTTTAAAAAAAAAATTTTTTAAACATAAATTCATAACACCATATACACATAACGACTATTCCTCCTCTTATATTCTCAGTTACAAAATTTTTTTAGCGAATAAATGATAATGAAAAGGAGAAAGAAAAGAAATCACCATCGGGTTCTTCCCAAGCTTCAGAATCATAACAATTCTTATGTCCATTAAAGTCTGGATTGTTAGATTTACAGATTTCTTGCCATAACTTAGCTCGTATTTTATGTCCCACTGGCCAATTTGTTTTCCGAAGCAGTCGCTTTATCTTAAATGAAGGAAAAAAAAAAAAAAAAACTTGATAGAGCAATAAACTGCTCCACTGTTCAATTCAACATACCATAGTGTTAGTGTTGAAAGTTCGACAAAACCAATAGCAACTAAATACTGGTCTTCAAGCAAAAATATTTTCTCTGAACACCTAATTCAATCTTTGCTATGGTTATGATTGCAATCAAACAAAATGAAAACAGCAACCGCCCAAATTCTAGTAAAAAAAAAAAAACGAACAACAAATCGAAACTCGCGAAGCTTATGCTGTTCAGTTATTTACTTTAACTAATTAGAATAATTAAACCAATCACAGCCAGTGAGTATTCGGTCTTTGTCCACCATTCACATTGATTTTCTTACTTCATTAGATCGGTTCCGTTGTAGGATTTGCCGGACTTTCTCAATGCTGCCATCGTATGATTCATCGTAATTAACAATCCTGATATTCGCATAACTCGTGAATGTTTCCTATGCAAAACAGTATATTAAAATGTTTCCATAACTTCATGCATAATTTGTTATCTCCAACACTAGTAAGACTTGGAAATCAATGCAACCATTTTTTCGAAACTGATCTCAGTATGAATATAGCCAACGATAACATTTCATATATCAGCTATTTCGTCGCTGTCATAATCAACTTTCATTAGATGATTGCTTAACGTTTGACTTCTAGAGTATTCGTCATCATTTCGTTTAGTTTGGAATTACTTAAAAAGTCCAAGACGAAGAAAACCAATCAAAATATCTCTCACGATATTACTGAACTTTTTAATACTAAATGAATAACTTACTAATTACAAAGCAATTTTTTTTAGTAGTATTTGATTTATGGCTACCTTAATCACGTAGTACAGCGTAAACCTTACCCCACTTAATTCACGAAGCAACAGTGATTTGGAATCTCCAACGGCCGCCACTTCGTCACTTACTGTAAACTTCACAAACTGCTCACGTTTACTTGAAGGCAAATGGAGTGAACGTCGTAATCGACCACTCAATCGTGAGAGAAATGATGTATTTGACTCCGTACGTTGTAAGGCCGATGGAGTGGATAGTACAGGCGCTGAAAGCTTAGTGCTGCTAGGCCCAGCTTCAACGTCGTCAGCATCTGGAACCGAAGTCATGGCGGATGTCGCGCGTATAAGAACGAATGCTGCCTGCTCCTTATCTCTAACCTCTGTTCCACTTGTATTCGCATCTGAAATGAGCAAAGATCCTTGTTGATCGATGGACAAGGACAACGGCAAGATTTTGAGAATGGGGAAAATGAGGATGAAGCTTTGTGCTAAAAATAATCCTTGCTAACATTTGCATGGAGAGCCACTTTCAGGAGCGATATTTCCAGGATTCCAGATAAGCCATCTTCAGAAAAATCATCCGAGCTATCAATTTATCCTCGAATATAGCAAGACTACAGACGCAGCAGGCATGCATATAATATGTTGCATTCAACGAATTAAACACCTTATTCGGGCATGTTTGCAGTCTTTATGTTTGACTTTAGCTAATGAATGCTTTCGCTAATGGTCAATTTAAAAAAAAAAAAAATTAAAATTAAAATCAAAAACAAATAAATTCTCTGCTACGTTCTAACCTCTATAAGTGAAATTCACTACCAAACTTATCGCCAAACAACTTGGCCATTGTTTAGTTATTAAAGATGTGTTAAATTTCAATTCTTGAATACGTCATTTATTTTGAAAGTTCAATATAGGCTATTTAATAAGCAAAGCAGAATCGCTGAAGCAATGAAATGAAGAGTGAAGGTGAATAAACGAAACAAAAAAGCTGAAAAGTTTATTCTCTCCCTTAAGGCTTTTCATTATTTCATTCCCCCTTTAGTGAGTCATAAATTAGTGAGATAAAAATTGTTTAGAATGTGGAAGATTTGTTGCCGAAAAATACCAAGGCACTGTGTTCTAAAATACGACGCAGTGCATTTCCTCGTGAATGGATCAAAGAAAGCCACCATACAGTTTTCTTAAGATTTGATGATATCAGCAAAACAATACTATTTAAAGGTTTTAATTATGATTATGATACTAAACACGTAAAATAACTGCACATCATGAAGAACTCCGTGAGATAAATTTCTGTTGATTGAAAACCGGATAGTCAGTGGTAAAGTTGGAATAAAAATTTTACGACACAAATAAAAAACTCACAGCAGTGAAAAAAAAAAAAAAACCAGTAAGACTTTATATTTATTATCAATTACTGAACTGAAAATGAATCACTTTTTCGAGAAAAAAAAAGAAGAAAAAATGAAGTGAATTCTTAAAAAAGTTTAAATCGAAAAAGAACCGACAGAAAAATCTTAGAAAATCACTTTTTCTCTTTCTACAAAAAAAAAAAAAAAGAAAGAAACATTTTTCTTTTTTTTTTTTACCTGTCATTTTCATCGCACTAGCCGATTTCTTGCGTCTAACAAACGACTGATACAAGTTACCCAAGCTGCTACGACGAAACGATCTCATTACCGGGCCACTACGATGATCTCGCGACATCTGACCACCGAACATGCACCGTTCTTGTTATTGCCCACCGCTTTCTTCCTTCTTCACCCTTGTTTTTACCCGCACTATTTGCTTGGTTTCTGCAATAAATGTTTGAACAAATTAAAAGCAGATGAAACATACAACGTAAATAAATTTCGGCTGAACACTTCCTTCGGATAAAAAAAAAAGAAAGAAAAAACTGGAAACTAAAAACTTGGAAAACTGGCTTAACTTGTTTTAGTTACTGTTACATTCCACCCTCCCCCTCCTCTTCACTTCTTATTTCTCGTCTGTAATCCTTTGTACTTTTTACCCACTTCCTATATTTTATCTGAATCATTTATTTGTTGGATTTTTTTCTTCAAATCCCCTAATTCTCAAATATATCCTAGTGCTAGCAGTTCAAATTCTCAACAAAAAATGCCAAAAATTCAAAGAGAGAATAGAAAATGCCGAAAGTTGATATTAAATCTAATTTACAAATAATATGATCACAATACCATTTTTTTTTATTAACCCACAGTGACTTGGCCAGCATAATCATTAATACAGCAGCAGAATACCATCGGCATACCAGCTTCGTCTTCTCAGCCAATGACAATTTGCAATAAGAGCAGGTGTAGTAGCGTGGCTTATCAATACAGTTACAGGTCATGTGAAAACCGCTCCATTCTCGACTTCCTACTCCAAGTACCACATACTTCTGTCGTTACCACGAACAATCGTTCTTACTCCCGTCAATGATGATGCACAGTGATATATGACCTTACCCTTTCATGTAATGTTTTCCAACTTTTATTTTTAACTATTTTCTCATATTTTGAAGGAGAAATCCCTTGACCTGTGACAAATTTATTTCAGGCATTTCTCGTTTTTGCTACAGATTTCATCCACTTGATAATCAACATATCAAAAGATCAACTCAGGAACGAAGGAAATGATAAAAATTCTTAGTGTTTCCATAGATCATAAAAAAGACTATATATCTGTAATAAATTTCCTCTCCCCTTCTTTCCTCTGTCCTCTCCACTCCCAAAAAAAAAAGGACGGAAAAAAGGAAAGAAGAAAGAAGAAAATGGTGAAAATATTTCACCACTTATAACCAGTTAAAAAAGGGAATACAGTAGCACAGTAATTATAATTACTACTACAATATCGATATAGTAAGTAATCTAAAAAGTAAGGTGCCACTACAAAAACTAGCCGCTTAGATATTAACCAATAACATGATTGATCGTTTATATTCGAAATACAAAGCAATCATTATCATTTTCCTGATGGGAAAAATTCCACCCCAAAACTATTATTTCCTCACATACCCAACAATCATTAATCTTTGTTCTTTCGTCCAAATCATTACAAGATGAAATCAATTTGTGGGTGATTGAAGATTCCCGTGTTATTCCAATTTTAGACTTAATTTTGATAGCAAAATTGTTGGACAGTTGAGAAATTTACAAACTCATTTCAACATTAAGTTGTAGTATGAACTATCTCCGTATCTCTTTCATATCCCGAATGATTAATCTAATTTAGAGCAAATAGCAACCATCCCAAACTTACAGAATTCTATCATCTTATCAAAAATGAATAAAGGTCGCGCTCTCAGCTATTCTATTTGAAAAACACCGATCATTATACAAGCTCTCTTTTCCCTGCCTCTGTGATTAACAACATGTACTATTGTTTGGAAGGTTAAAAACAGTCGAAAATATATGACTAATACTCATTCACAAAAAAGGAGGCCTATTTTTTTTAATCGATTTGAAAAAAAAATGTTTAAAAAAACAAGCAAAATTTGAAAAGTGATTGATATGTAATCATTTGCTGAAATAAGTTAATACAGAACAAAGAAAAATTTCAATTTGATATCTCATAGCGACATCATTAATCAGCCTGGATGAGGAAAAGTTGAACACATCTCAAGTGATATTGTCGAATTATGGGCAAGAAAGGAAAAGAGATACCATTGTAAGTTCCGTTCCAGAGATCCACATAACTAACAGTTGTTTCACACGAGACCTCTGTTTAGAAACGTTGCAATGAGTTGTGGCCACAGACGATTATTTCTTGCACCGAAAAAAAAAGACTGTAAAATGATTTGAGAAAGGAGAAAATTCGAAATGAATGAATCATTAACTGAAAAAGGAAATGAATCAATCAAAATTCCGGTAGCTGGAAGTTTTCTGGATGAAAAATCAAAAATTATCAGGGAGGAGTGAATCAACCGGAAGAATGTGACGATTCATTCTCATTTCAGGAAAAATGTACTGCAAAATTCCGTTTCCACTCTTCAACTCTTACTCTCTTTCACATATGGCGCCGAGAATGTGATGAAGTGGTGATAGAGATTGAAAGTAACTTGCATAATATAGAACGATCTCTTCTAGTCTGCTGCTAATTCAAAGGATTTAAACTGAATCTTCCCGCCGTTCCACAGACATTAGTTCATTGAATGTCTCCGAAGTAAAGTATCAAAGAGATGGAAATTAAATATTCAGTTTGAATTTTTAATTGTAACTACAAATGACGACGAGAAATCCATCCAGTTGAGTTAGGTTTTGAACTACGACATTAAATTGCTGAGTTAAAATGAAGCTGAAAGGAAAAACAAACCATTCAGCAAGCACTCCCCGTAACTGACTCCCCCGCGACATCGCGTCAAACAACGCGATAAGCCTTCTCGAAACAAGTCGTAGGACTACGCTTTGCATCGGTGGTAAAGTTATCAATGTTCGAACAACTCACTGGTCGAGAAGTAATAGCGTGCGCGTAACCATCTTCCATACGTCACTCTGATTCTTGTTATGGGTATGTATGGTGTTGTCATTGTTCGTGATAGTGTACGTGATAGGCACACACGTAAAACACGTAGTTGGGGCATTTGCTGAAGTGAAATATTCTGCATCCTTCAAGTGGCGGTAATGGGGCAGAATTGCTATGACTTGATCAGGTGACTCATAATGAATGATATACGTTATTAATTAGCGCTGATCGTGGTTCGTCTTCCTTCTCTCAGAGGACTGCTTCACCGTAGAATCAAGAAGATTGCGTGATTCGTGCTCTGCATGCCATTTCATTGCAGACCACTTGGATAGGGTTAAATAAATTCCATTAGAGATATATTGACTGATTATCAACTAAATTTGACTTTATTTAATTCTACAAGTTGGCACCGAGTGCTCGTCGTATTTGGCATCATATACTGAAGTGTTGATTTGGATTTTAATAATTTGATTAACGATTTTGAAACTTGCTTGGTGTCAACTTAGATTGAAATTCGAATTTATAAAGTTTTTGTTCACTCAGATTACTAGCAGTTTGTTTCTATCGAGACCAATGCTCCGGTCAGAGTAATTTTTAAAAATTTCTAGAAATGCAATTACAATTGCAATTAGAGCTGAAAGTTTTGTACAATGTATATATATACCTTTCCTAACGCTCAAATGAGTTGGAAATATTACTTCCCTTGATAAAATAAAAATCCTAACTTGCAAAATGGAATGATTACACTCTTAATTTGTTCCGCAGTGTATTGAATTGCCTAATGCTTAATCATTGCTGCTGTTCTTAGATGACAGATTGACTGTATTATTTCTAGGTTTACTATGATGAAATATAAGTAAGGTGGCATCAATTGCAATGTTTCGTGGTCAACGAATTACACGCATGTTGTTGGAAAAGGAAGAAATGGACCATCGTTTGCTTGCCTCTGATCATTCTGAATGGTACTGTATTGAGAGGTATGTTATCAAGAGTACGATAAGATCTGGAACATTAAGTCATTTTAAATTTTTTATAAATTCCTTGATAAAGAGAGGGTAAAAAATGTAACATTATGGATGCTAATTTCAAGGACTGCCATAACTCCATATATGTTGAACAAATTTCATCAGTTCTGTATCGATGACAGTATGGAAAAATTTCTGCAGAACTCTCTTGAAACCAGTAATTCAATATGTTTGCAGGTTTTTTTGCCTTTGACTGATTCTTTATGTTTACTTTTCGGACGACTGAATTAGGTTGCTCTCTTATAATTGTCCGAGAAAGAAACTAAAAAAGTTGAGTGCACAGAATTCCTAGCAAGATGTTTGTCGTGAAAGGCTAGCAACGTTTTTGAAAAAATATATATATATATATATGTTGGCGAATTCCTTCCTTTGGAGAAAACGTTCTCTGCCAGTGATTGGAAGGAGGATAAATAACATATCTTCTATCAGATATCTAGTAATTAATAATTCTGTTCCTTATTTGTATAGTAATTAAACTCAAAGTGTTTTTTTTTTGTAATGCTTCTTGGATGTGTTGCACGTTATGTTTACGATCCATTTCTCCATTCTTACCATGGTAACAGAATAATCAAGAATTTGTACCACTGTATTCTTTTCCTTCATAAATTTTTTATGTCTCTCAGAGAATTAGTGTTATTTTCCCAAAATTTGCATTATTTTTAAGAAGTACAAATTTAAGGTCTATTATGCATTAGTTACTTCCATGTTATCAATAGCACTAACAAAAACAAGTATTAATGGTATTCTGGGTCGAGGTGGCATGCATCTTTTTTCATTAACTCAGTTGCGCAAATTCTTGGACATTCCACCTGAATGGGTTTCATATGATAAAAAGGTAAAGATCTTCATTAAATTTTGTTTTTTTTTTTTTTTTTTTACCGCAGTCGTCACTGTCACGCAATTCACCACCATTTTGAAATACGCTTAGCGAAACTTGCAGTATGCCTCAGATGGTTAATTTTTTTTTTTTTTTCAACTACTATTTTTACTATTTTTATACCTACTTGTGTTTGGAAGAAAGGGAAAAGAATTGTTTTAGCTTCTGGATTTGGGTGCTGGAGATGGTAGGATAACTGCTACAATGGCACGACTGTACGGGACCGTTTCAGTTACGGAAGCTTCCAAGGTGAATTCAGTGATTCGGTCGATGATTCTTGAAACAACCTGACGATTTCACTGGTGCATTTTAGCGAGGAAGATGATAACTATAGTATACAGAAAATACCAGAAATTATTTAAAAGTTAAGGTAATTCACAGTGGAGAGATTCGTATGATTTATTTGTTACTGAACATTTTAAGGTAATGGAATGGCGTTTGAAACAGTACGGATTCACAATTGTTCCAATGGATACGTGGCATCAGTCTGGTACTTATCATTTAGTTTCGGCGCTTAATCTGTTAGATCGTCATCACAGTCCAACTCTGTTGTTAGATCAATTGCATTCTCTGACTCTACGTTCGAATTCTTTGTTACTGCTGGCTGTTGTTTTACCGCTGCATCAGTATGTGGAATTTCATCCGACAGAACGGACAAATCAGCCAGGTGTTAAGAACACGATTCTTGCCATATAACTACGTTTTTACATATAGGCTAATTTTTTTCTATGAATTTTTTATTCATTTGTGGATTTGCTGACTTTGAAATAGCAGTTTTATTAAATTTTACACTGAAACTTGTAAAAGTGTTGACCGTTATTTTAGATATCCATTCCTATTTTTTCCCAGATACTAAAATCTTGGTTAACGGCGAAACGTTTGAAGAACAGGCTGGTTCATTAGTAGTAGATGTTCTAGAACCAGCGGGATTTGAGCTGGTCAAATGGAGTAAACTCCCTTATCTAAGTGAGGGGGATTTCGGAGGGGTAAGATCTTAACCTTTTGGTTATTTTTACAGGCTTATTTGTAATTTTCTAAGTGATGAGTTTTCTTGCAAAATTAAGATCTTTGTAGGTTTAAAACTTACTAGATTGAAAGATCTTTCAAGAAAAATCTGAATTCATAGTTTCTAATATTCCAATATTTCAGCCAGTTTACCATCTTGATGATGCGGTATTTTTATTGAAACCGAAAAACACCAGTTCTACTGGAAGCATTTTCTCCGCTCTCTCTTCACAGAATTCAATTTTTAGTCGTGATTTCACTTCGCTCTAGTCATTTTTATTGATCATAGTTTAACTTCAATAAATATGTTACATTGTTGTTTGTATTTTTGGAGGAGATATGAGATGCACAGAGATTAAATGTAAGAACAGTACAATCTGCCTCAAAAAATACATATATTAACTTTTGGAAAAACATAATTATTAAAAATAAAGCAAGATTTTTCTCGTCCTAGTCACTTTCGATTTGAGCAATGTTCACTCAATAACAAACGTAGTGCTGAAAAGTCTGTTCAAGAAGAATTCACTAGATGTGTGGAAAGCTGTTCAATTAAACATGTGCAATTCTTGTGGTTACAAGTATGAACGAGAATTGCAAGAATTTCGTCGTGGAATAATGTAGTATTATGGAAGTGATGTGCAATAACTGCTAGTATTGTTGCACTGTCTTTGTAGATTGGTATTTCTATTAGTAAATGACTTTTACATTTATAAGTTTAGATGACACTCATTCCGTGATGACTAAATATACATTTATTCATATGAGATTTACTTTCTCTTCCCTGGCCGATAAGTAATTTACGGCCTGAAAGGGGAAACTGAAGTTTTTTTTTTTCTTTACTTTTTTTTTGCGGTTCGGACGTGTTCTACTACTGATATTGGGATGTGAACGGGTCTACGGATTTACTATGTGAAATTTATTTATGAGCTATGGGGAGTTGTCATAGGAAGCTTAGTAAGGGGAGGTAATTTACATGTTCACTTTGGACTGGAGAATTATGTTTCTATGAAGGTCGGAATGGTATCTGTCTGCTAGTGAAAGTCTTATCTGAAATATGCATCAGTCGCTGTTAAGTGCTCGGTCATGACGACAATGTTCACATCTTTCGTGATCTGAAATATTGTTTAATTGCAGGATGACCGACTCGGATACGGAATCATTTCACAGTGCCGTTGATAGCATATCAGACTGTGAAGACTCTCCCACTGGTAACATTAATCTAAGGAGCAATCAGATTGATGGAAGAAGAGATGAGAGAGAAGAGATGTCTGGACATGAATTTAGTGGTACCGCTGAAGTGGAATTCAGATATTGCAGTAACACTGAAGTGTCAAATTCGATACTCGCCGACCGAGAGAAACAAACATTCGGAGATTTATCACCTTTCGAGAGATCCTTAAAGTGCAAAGATGTTCCGGCAAGAAGATATGATAACTTATCAGTGAGTGAATTTCGTTCTGATTTAGGATCAAGAAAAATAAAACCACGTGAAGAATTGAAAGAAAGCGACGTACGTCTTGGACAGAGATCCGTTCTTGCAATATCGGAATGCCCCACTTCACAGTGCAGTGAGATGGAAATCAAGACGAGGTCTCGACCTGGAAGTGATAGGGCATCTCACGAAATCCCGCAGAAGAACAAGAAATCGTTCGAAATTGATGAATTTAAAGGGGGAAGAATGAAAGAATTTGGAACTGATAGTAGCAAGATATCTAAAAGTGGAGATAGAAGTTTCGAACAAAAACGTGTACCACAGATTGCAACTAGTCTGGATAAAGTTAGCATACCAAGGAAAGTTGGAGAATCTCAAGAAAAGACCACTGTCGATTATTGTGGATGGGATGATTGGGAATTGGAATATCCAGGAAAAGAACAATCACAAATGCAGAGATCTGACGGTGAAAATCATGCTGTTATCGATTCGGATTCAAAGGTTAAATTAGTATCCTTATATTTAAACTACTGATAGTTTTAGAACTAGATGATTCAAATGAAGTGCTGTTTGTCGTCAGTAAATATTTCATGTACGATTTAGATCAACTTTTACAGAGGTAGTAATATTTGAATTAAGTAACGGAAAATTTTAACAACTTAGTCCATTTTATCACTGTAAAGTTTGTTAGATACCGAATTTTGGATGTTTCAGACTGAATGCGAGGCTAAAGAGATGAGAATAAGCAGGTCATTCTGGGACTGGACGGAATTTGGTGAAGTGGTTACCGCTGTTGGTGAGTAATGCCTCTATCATAACAAGTTGTGATGTCCTGCATGTTGGAGTAATTTTTCTATTTTTCAATACTTTAAACTTTAACCTTTGCATGTTTCTGGTGCTTTCTTTTTAGGTGAAGGTTTAACGAACATATCCAATGTTGTTGGATCAGGTTTTGGACTGCCTACACCAGAGGAATTAGCAAAAGATCAGTCGGTAAAGGAGTCTGCAAATAATTCAGCAGTGACTGTGAAGGCAAATACTAACATGTCCATCATATTTTTGATGTCTTGATCTTTTTTGGGTCAGAAAAAACTGGTCTAACTGCAATTCAAAAAAAAAAAAACTAATTTATTCTGTCATTTCATGGTTTTGAGGCTGTTTAAAATGTTAGATATTTCAGGAGAAAGAGGAACCAGGTAGTTCCAGCATAAAGTCATACAGCAAGCTTTTCGCAGGTTTGGGGGCTAATGTTGTGACTAGTTCCCTCGATGTGCTTGAAGCACTTGGCAAGAAAACATTTGAAAAACTGACAGTACCGGAACAGGTTTGAATGTTATACCCTAATATACATCTCTAAATAATAGTGCACATATAAGAAAAATGACAAATATCCCAGTTGCTTTTTTACTGAGTTTTATAAGGTTATTAGTTTCTTACATTAGAATATCTGAAATTAGGGTTCCGAGAAAAGACGATTCATTTTCGAACCGGAAAGAGGACAAAATTTGTCTGAAGTTTTACGAGAGTTACGCGAAAATCGAGCAGAAGAAACGGCATTTGATACTAGCTGTGTTACCAAACGCGAACTTACATTTATCGATTTTTTCGAAAAATTTAGCGGCATGTTTCATCTTGAAGGCCTCGAAATGCTGTCAAAAAATTATTTAAGGAAAATTCCACTTCAGAAAAGAAGGTATATAATCTTTTTTCTTGTAGATCTTGAACTTAAAATTTTAAACCTGGATTCTCTATGGTTTATATTTTAATTTCTCGAAGTGCTTCTTTTTTATGATTGAAAGGCGTATTTATCGAAGAAAAAATGTTGATGTATGAATGAAGATGGCTATTCAGTTGCCAGAATTTTTGGTTTTAGAACTTAAAATTGGAATGCGGAGTCTGATTTTTCAGAGAAGTGGATGAAATTTTTGCTGAAGATTTGGCAAATACTTTAGAAGAATATCAAGAAAATGAACCGGAAGATTTCCTGAAAGATTTCGAAGAAATATTGCTAGCCATCGCTCTACCGTACAACGTGAGGCTCGTTTCCGTTTGCTTCATATTGTTGAATGAAAAGAATACCCAATGTTGTTATATGATTTTCAGCTTTCTCCTTATTACGCTTATCTTCATGATTCATTCTATTTTGATGATTCTTTCAGGGTTCGAGTTTAATAGATTCTTATAAGCGATGCCAAAAGCATTTGGAAAAATTACCCAATCGTAGTGATCAAATTTTCGAACTTTTCCTAGGTATTTCGCTTCTCTTTTCAAGTATACTAATCTTGCTTGTTCTTTGAGGATTATTTGCATTTTAGTCAAAGTTTAAACTAAAATTTAAGGTTTTTGGATGATTCTGAACTTATGCTTCCATTTTTTCCGTTTCTGACCAACCGTATTATATTTGCAGAATGTTTGGCTGATTTTACCGCTCAAATTGTGCAGGCGATCCATAAATTGGGACAGCTGCTCTTAATTACAACCACCGCAGTAAAGCAGAAACCATTTTCAGAATTCCATGACTTGATAGGACGACAAATTTCACTTTTTAGTAATCAATTTGCTCATCATATCAATGCGGTGGACACCTCTTCTGAGGAAGTTTGTTTTCTACTATTCATATCTATGCTTTTACATCTATGTATGTTTATTCTTATATTTGTAAATTCGTTCTTCTTTTGTTTGCGTATACTTGTTGACATGTTAAGCACATTTATATATGTTAATTTTCTTATTCATTTTCATCATTTTTAAATGTTATAACTAAAAAACTTAATTTAATTTTTTTAAACATCGCGCAAAATCAGGGATTTAGAATTTTCTTAGTTTTCTTGAGCAAAAACTTATTTTGTTTATAAAGTAATTTTCAAGCATGTTGGTTTTACTGATTTTTGCAGATAGAGGAACTAGTTACGACTGTATTTCTAGCAGCGGGTGATGCATTCTCGTATGTACAGCAGTCATTTCGGCTTCTACGACCGTTATTGATATCTTAATACTTCTTCATGTATGCATTATGTAATTTTCGGTATCTAATTTAATAAATTACTTGGGTTTTTTTTTCTTTTTTTCAATGGTGAAAGTTTCAAATCTCATACCTCACATTATTATTTGTAATTTGTTTCTAATTTCGATTTAGCCGGAAATAAGCGATAAAGATCTGAATAAGAATGAAAAAATAATAATTGATTAAATGAAAAAAAAAAGAATTTTCCGTTTTAAAATGAAAATATCCACTGCTGCCTGTGATACTGCAAGTATTCCATATTTCCGAAATCTACAGTTATCCTTAGTTAAATCAAATAAATGTATTTATTGTTCTTAAATAGTAATAGAGGGCAGAATTGCCTGTATTGAGGCTGCCGTTGCAAATTATAGGATGAGCACCAAATTTGCATATAATTAAGGTCTGTTATTTGAATTGCAGGAAATATAAATCTATAGTTGGAAGTCCTTTCACACAGTTAATCTTCATTTTATTAAATAGTGCTGGCTAGTGGATTTAACTGTCCAAGTATGAAGAAAAAAAGTATGAAATGCATTAAAAAATTTTTGAAGCATCAGGATATGTTTGGTATCCTCAAAAAAGTGCACAATATAGCAACAGTGGAAAATTGTGAGATGGTGATGAATGCATGTAGCCGAGCTGCTTCCGCTGTTCTTTCGACGAAATCAGAAAAGGTTCCGGTTGTTTTGAAAATACTTCCTGAATTGTTACGACGTTAAATATTTGTGTATGGAGTTGCAGATACTGCTTCGGATTGTTGTATAATGCCGCGGGTTATTCTGTCTCTATGAGATGGTGAAAAGTTTTTTTTTTTTTTTTTTTTTGAGCGTGATGGACAGGAATTGGGGAAGCTATCACGAATTGTAAATAGATTGGAGTTCACAGTGTAGATTTTTTTTTTTCTGAGGAAGTGAGAAAAGTGATTATTTTATTCAGGTAGAGGGTATCAATCCCTCAAAATTCAAAACCTTCAAGAAATGTGATAATTCCTTCATGTTTTCGTTGTACATGGATAAACCCAAGGATGGAACTTACTACATTATTTATTTGCCACGAACATTAAGTATTTGGCGTACTCGACGGCGTGATGAAGCGGAATTGCTAAGGGATCAGCTGAACAACTTAAAACTACTTATTAACATTCTAGGTAATAGTTAATGATTTCGAAATAATCAGCTGTGAGTTAGGATTTTAACCTTTCTCTAACTTTATGTCTAAAGAAGCATGTACTATCTCGTATACCTTATCAAAGTAATTTTATTTTATTCATTCGTCTTTATTATTTCTCACTTTTACATCTCCTTTTAGTCAGCGAGTACAATAATTTTACTGTATTGAATAGTCGTCCAAATAAATATGGCGTATGTTGGCATCAAAGAAATTTTGGTTCTTTATTGTAATTATTGTCCTGTAATTTTGCTTTCTCTCTTTTCAGAGAAAATAAATTCGAAGTTGTTTGTAACTGAATTGGAACAGTTGCGAGATTCGATACTGGAAAATCCTGATTTTAGTGACATACATCATGCAGCTGCTTGTAACTTCCCGAAGGTTATTAGAGGCTTGTGCGAGGATCATCCAAAGTGCGTGAAATTTAGCAGTGCATTTTGGAAATTAGATGGAATTTGCATTTTGTTCATTAATATAAAGACATTTAGAAATAATAATCTCACTGTGGACGGAAACTACTGGAGTGATTGAGAACTAAACATGAAATGTCTTCAAACAAATAGTTACAAATATTTTGAAATTTTTTAAAAATTCAAAGTCTTACGTAATTGTAATTGAGTTGTCAATAATTATTACTGTTAAATGATTTCCTTAATGAACTTTCAAAGAACTTTTGTTATTTTTTGCAAGAAATGGCTAGGAAAAAAGTAAAATGGAGTAGTTAATTAAGTTAACTGAAGCAGAATGTGACTTATTCTTTTATATTGCTGGAAGTAGATTATTTGCCTGTAATGATGATTTTTGTCGTTACTTTTGTCATTATCTTTTATCATATTTGATTGATTTTTTAGCATAGTTAATGAAGCATCCACTGATGGTTACTATCCAATCCATATAGCGGTGAAGAATGATGCTTTAGAAGCTGTGCAAGTACTTTTAAGTCTAGGAGCTGATGTGGCTAAGCAAGATTGTCATTCCAGAAATGCTGTACATTATAGTGCCGAAAACAGTTCGGAAATTTTAGAGGTATGTTTTTAGCCTTGCTAATTGTTACTTGTAAACCAATAAATATATTTCTTACATCTTTGTGCATCACTTTTAGTGTCTTCAGCTATTGGTAGATGCACAGAATTTTTCTGATGCAGTTGATGCATTGGACGAGGATGGCATATCTCCGCTTTGTCTTGCTATTCGTTCAGGTAAAGCAAAATGTGTAGAGATCTTACTAGATGCAAATTGTTCGACTGGTCCTTTCCGGGATCGTACCTTAGCTTCTGTGGTGATCTCTGCTGCTCCATCACCCGACTTACCGAGGTAATTATTCTCTACCTTTTTTTTTAGTCAATTATGTCAGCCTCATCTCTCCATCACTACCATCTTTTTTTTTTTATTTTCCTGTATCTTAATCCACTGTTCATATCTGTTACTATTTCTTCATTACAGTTTTCATTTCTAGTACTTTTTTTTGGATTTAGTGGCTAAATTATGTCTTGAATTTTATTTTTGGTAATTTATTTCAAGAATAGTCGATTTATTACTAATACGAGCTCCCCAGTTCTTGATCGAGGAGATCAGTGGTTCTTCTATGCTACTTCATGAAGATTTGGAATTAAGAGTAAGTATTTCCTTATGATCAAAAATATGTTATATTTGCAATATTTAGACGATTAAGTCGTCAGTACAACACATTGCTCATGTTGCCTTGATGCCATATCTTCGATTATTATTTTCCAACTATTTGCAACATCTTGAAGAAATAAATATCATGATTCTTCTCATTTGAATTTAAATTCAACGGAAAGGTTTTTGACATGCAAATAGGGAAACTAAGGGGAATATTTTTAAAAAAAATGAAAATAAGCAAGAAGAAAAGTATTTAGCTCATCTATTCTCATGCCTCCTGCAATCATTATCTCTTGAGGGGAGAAGGTAGTGTTTCAGTTGCTCTACCACATACTGGGCGACCTTGGCAGTGCTGTGAATATAAATGCTCGAAATAGTTTGGGTCAGACACCGTTATACTGTTCTGTAGCTCGAAACAATATATCCCAGAGTTTTGCTCTGCTTACCTATAATGCCGACGTAAATATTGGGAACTGTGATGGGGAAACTCCTTTACATTTCTCTTCTAAGGTTAATTTTTTGATTTCTATATGTGGGAATATATGCGGCCGAGAAATTTCACTTGAGTGGATAATTTCAGAATTATTTCGTGACTAAATTGCTGCCTTGAAATTACTAGTTGTTCATCGAGTAAATGTTACAGATCCCTTTGAAAGATTTTTTTTTTTTTAATGCCATAGTTATTCTTGCCTAAAGTTACTATGCACTAGGACTAGATCGCATTACTAAGTTGCGAATTTCCTATTTAACTTCGCGGATGTACTTTATTTGTAGAGTGGAAATGTTAAACTTGTGAAGCTGTTGCTATGCTTTGGAGCTTCAGTACAACTGAGGAATAACCGCGGAGCAACAGCTTTGGATGTTGCTAAAGACAAGTTCGTACTGCCAAAATTTATTAAAAATTTTTATCAGGGATTCATCTTTGTGTTCAGAGACAGTCATTAAAGAATAGTGGATATAATAAATGATTTTCTTCATGAATTTTATTCCTTTTTTCTTTTATTAAACTCTCGGTTTTTATACACATGCTACTCCCGTTCTGTCACTTATATGTACAACGTAAGTCTATGGTTATATAGGTATAAATATAGTTTACATCAGTCAACCTGTTACTTTGCATTGATCGTTTTTTTTTTTTAATTTAATTTTATCCGATACTCTGTTAACGATAAAGGATAGTGAACTTATGAATTTAATGAAAATATTTTAATTTGCAAAATTCATTAGAATTTTAGCGAGGAAGTTATGATGTGTCTAAGATTGTTTGTTGATTTGCCATCAGTCGTCCGGCCTTTAAATAATGGTACGTTTTGTTAAAAGTGCACTTTTTGTAGAATAATTTAGCCATTGTGAATCTTTTCTTCAAATTTAGAAAAAATTTCTGGGATAATTTTAGCTATACTCATTTAAGTTCTGAGTCTACATAAATATCTCTTGTCTCCTCCTGTAGATTCTTTAGTTCTGTTGCATTCTATATTACTGATATTATTTCATTAATATGAAGTTCTATCCGATCTTATGCAAGAAAGGGCATTAGCAAAACGGCATCAAATGACACCGAAAGATAGGAGCCAGTTGATTAATGTGATAAGTTTCGATGGTGGCGGAATTAGAGGCTTGGTAATTTTGCAGGTATGTCTGAAAATAATTTTTAACCTTTGGAATGCAAGGTTTATTTAACAATTTATCATGAGGTACATCGAATGAGGAAACCAGTTGTTTAGATAATTAGTAATATTAATAAATATAATTGTCATGTGGGCCATTAATTGTACCAAAAAACTATAATTTGTTACTGTGAATTTTCTTTGAAGTGGGTTTCCCAATGTGGTCATGGTGAATCTTTTTTTTGCGAGTGATGCAAAGGGTTTATTAAATCAAAATCTGTAATTTATTAAAAAAAAATCAAAATCTGTAATTTTAGTTCGTAATTTTGTAATTTTTAACTCTTACATCTTGACATATCAATCTTTTCTATTTGGAAAATGATTGCTTTTAGACACTGATTCATATCGAAAACTTCCTTGGTCATTCTGTCATGAAGCACTTTCAGTGGTTGTGCGGAACTAGTGCTGGAGCAATAATCGCACTGGGATTAGCAAAAGGTTTATTAAATCAAAATCTGTAATTTTAGTTCGTAATTTTGTAATTTTTAACTCTTACATCTTGACATATCAATTTCTTAATAGTCTTTACAATATGCCAAATCCGGACAAATTCATATTCTACCAAAAGCAAAGTTTGTGAACGGATCACCTTGTAGGATTTTCATTAAGACGTTGTCAGAGTCTCTATATGTCCATGAAGGATGAACTCTTTATTGGTAAGCGACCATATTCAGACAAAATAATCGAATGTATTCTACAAAAAAATTTTGGCGAGGAAACAACGATGGCGCAATTGGGACCCAAGAGGTATATTTGTTGTTTTATTCTTTTCAGAAAATTCTCTTCATTCACAGGTTTCTTTATAATTTCTTTTAATTATATATTTATATATATATATATATATATATATATATAGTTTTGTGTTGGAACATTTTTCAGGCCATTAAAATTTGCATTCCTGTAGCTTGTCGTTTTTAGAGTTAGTGTGACGGCTTCGTATGTGCGAGAAAATCCACCTGCACTGAAAATGTTTCGCAATTATACTTTACCACTGAGCAAAGCTGAAAACGAAGCCTTGGGATTTGATGATCCTTCGGAAAACTTAGTGTGGAAGTGCGCGCGATATTCAAGGTAGGATACTTTGAAGTGTAAATTTTAATGTGTTAATTGCAATCTATATATTATATCTTTGATTTTTTTCATCATTGAATAAAACCATGCCTTTCTAATGTACTTCACCGTTACTGAGAAGAACCATGGCCGAAAAATTTCTCCTGCAGATAGATTTATTTGTTCATATCATCAGAATATGTAGTGCTTTGGCTATCGGAATGTTACATATATATCCAGAGGGAATATTAACATTAAAAGATGATTATTTAGTTAATTTGGCAAATTGAACAGTACATTAATAATATAATATGAAACACTGATGTAAAAAAATGGGCTGTTTGATTTTTCTTCCAACCTACTTCAGTAGCAGTTGAAGGATGAGAAGAATATGGAAATTAGGCGTATGTTGGGTGGAAAAAACTGGAGCAATGAAAATGGTACCTGACCTCTTTATATGTTTTTCAGCGCTGCCCCAACATTTTTCTCACCTAAGGATAATTTTGTGGATGGTGGATTGATGGCAAATAATCCAACACTTGATCTGCTATCTGACATACATACTTATAACGTGGCTTGTATGAAAG
Source organism: Setaria digitata (assembly GCA_003640385.1). Lineage (NCBI taxonomy): Eukaryota > Metazoa > Nematoda > Chromadorea > Rhabditida > Setariidae > Setaria > Setaria digitata. Next base: position 34,282 of record RCAB01000217.1, on the reverse strand, counting down.
CGGTAAGTTCTGTTCTGGATCTTTTTAAGTTTCAGGAAAAAGCTAGGTCAACTGTTGGAAAATTCATTTATTTGATTTTGAGTTAATGCAAAAGTGAATGTTGTGAGAGGAAAACCAGGAGTCTTGATATTGGATAATAATGTATTTTGGAGTACTGGAATCGCTACTATTTTGTCTAAGGGATTTTTAAACTGCGTTGATGAACAGGTTCAAACAAGTTGAATTTTTGTTTATTTAAATGAAAGTAACAAAATTTTCCAGAAAAAAGAAACGGTGCATGTTGGCTGTATCTTATCATTGGGAACTGGTCAAGCACCTCCTGAAACCTTAAATAGCCTAAAATGGAATTTTAGTGTGCCCGGAGGGATTGTAGAAAGTGTGCGTATGGTTCAAGATTTAGTCAATTTGAAAAATCTTCTCGTCGAGCAGGTTTGATTTACTCATAGCTTTTTGGTTCAACTAATTAATTACCAATACTGATGAAGTACGGTATCCCGATTATGGTAGTTCCATTACTAAATTTTTCATATCAGTTATCTTACTGAATTTATTTTACTTCTTCATTGTTTGCTTCTATTAATATTCGGCCAAAATGTATTATTTATTTGACCAGCATACCAAACAGGTTGTTTTACGTAACTGCATATTGGTGGCTGGATTTTATATTTACTCCCAGTGCTGTAGTATAACTTGTTCTGGTGATAACTATGAATTGAGAGAAATAGTAGTGAGGAACGATGAGACTGACTGGAACAATCTGCCTGTGTAGTTAGTTTATAAACAGATCTAGCGCATTGACATTTCTTTCATTTCATCTAAGGTTTTTGCTTGGAAATCTTTATTAACAAACTCAGGTTTGTAGAGTTTACTCGGGAGCATTTACCACTTCATAGAGCTTCAAACCTTCCGCATTTGTGGTTCGAAATCTTAATGCTGTCGATTGTCGTCATCCCAAGCCCTACTACAGTCCCGGCACCCTTCGATGTCGGGACATTCCAAAAATATTAGACTGCGGAGAGCACTCAACAGTGTGCCCCTGACCATGGGCCTCACCTAGACGATCTGATGATGTTGTGTGGATTATTACATCTAAGTTCAAAGGTCAGTCACAGGATGTAGTGAATGTTGAATGAAGAAACACCAGATAGAAAGAGGAAAGCTGACCATTATTACGGGAATCTCAAGTACTATCTGATGAAGAGTCATCTCCAATTCATCTTTCTATAACACAATATAACAAATGCTGAAGTCACATTACAGATTACAGCTTCCAACGGAGCTTGCGTGATACGTGCACGCTCTTGGGCTCACGATCAGTTCATTCCATTTTTCCGTTTCTCGCCACTTCTTTCATCTCAAGTGGAACTTGATGAAAGAAACAATGAAGTAATCCTCGACTTATTGTGGGACACAGAGGTGCGTGAAATGTACAATCTAAATATTTACCAGACGAAACTAATAATTATATTGATATAATTGCCTTGGAAATGTAGTTGAAAAAGTCCAATTTCGAAATAGCTATAAAACAATAGCTATAAGCCATTTAATAAATGTTTGTGCTAACTAGCGCTATAGTACGAAAAATAGAATTGGAGTTTTCTGACTTACTTTTATGATGCTTTCAATTTTGCTGAAGATATTTACCAGTTCCCAAACGTTGTTATCATTTATATTCGCTTCTTCATCTTGAAATTTGCTCGAAGGGTCGTTAATCGTTTTTCTTCTTGTTAGTTGTATGTAGAAAATGGAAACTGGACCCCGCTACATCGCTCTTTCATCCAAAGAAACAGTACTCAGTACAGTTCGACAAACTATTACTTTTCAATACTTGCCAAAACGTGATTTTTGCAGAAATATTTGCGTACTGATGGAAGACACGACGTGGAACTCTTAGTAGAATACCTTAAATCACTTTGAATGAACATATGAAAGACTGTGATACATTACTGTGTTTCTTTCGTAATTTCTGTGATCTGTATAAGGGCATTAGTGTATTTAGTACAACTTTTCCATCCCTATAGTTAACTCCACTTGTTGGGAGGATGTTAATTGAGAAAATTGCGTCTTTTTTTTTCTTTGAACGAGTTTCCAAAACGGAAGAGCTTTCGCCCTGGTCGGTGTAAAGAAATTATACGGACTTCGAAAACANTATATATATAAATATATATATATATAGTTGAGATATATATATATATATCAACTTTTTTATATACATTCCTTTTACAAATATAAAACTGATAACTATTTGAAATGTGGTAAATATCATCATTTCTTCAGTTGTAATATGAAGTTATAAAATTGATGAAAGGCTCATATCAGTGCAGCCTCAAACTGATGGCAGGAAGAAAAGAAAAAAAATGAAAATGACATGTACAAAAAATTAAGCCATAGAATATAAATAAATGTACAAAATATCACACAACAAACCGATAAAAACAGTTGCAAAAACAGCGTCATACAATAACTTTATTAAATCGTAGGATACATTTTACTAATTACAGTCTCTTGTGTCATATGAGGTAAGACATGCTTGAAATTTCTGAATCTTGAAGTTCTAGTGTCCTAGCTCCTCAATGAGAACCAGAATGCTAATTTCTTCGAAAATGGTAAGATGCGAATTTATATTTTTAGGATTTTAAGAAATGTTAAGTTGTACAAAATATTTTATCTTTGGAGGACGAAGACTTTTTTTTGATGAAGTGAAATAGAAAACTGACCAGGGCTATAAATTACAACAGTTCTTATCAAAACTTCAAGAAGAATAACATACAGAAACCACAGGTAAGTCGTCAACGTGACTTATCTAAGACTTCCAACTCTTAAATATGAAATAACACCAACGCAACAACAGTGTTTTATGTGAGGAACCAATAGATGTGAAGGATGTGATTATCACTGTGTACCATAGATGAGCGGAAATCTAAAGAGTTCTTACATATCTTTGGAGTAGGACGAAAATAAATTTCGAGCGACATCTGCGGTCAACTGATTCGGAAAGCAAAGCAGTGGAATGATGAAATTGACTGCCCAATAATGGCCAAACACCATCCTTAATCTGGAAAGCAAATTAATTGCATAGTAGTACAGTTTTTTTTTTTTTTTAACAATGGATTTTTGCAAAACCTCATTCCGAATTCGCTTGAAAGCAGACCAAATTCTGACGTTAACCTATAACTGGTTTCTCCTAGGACTAGTCTGGTGTGAAGAAGTAAGGTGTCGTTCTTTGTACTTTTCAAAAGCCAAAAAAAAGTAGGGCTTTCAGCCAATGACTGGAACTGAAGAGATATACTAAAACTACCCTGAAATCTTGGAAGAATCAAAATTACAGATGCATCCATTCAAAGAACTAAATGCAAGTTAGTTACTGCTATGTGATGTTCGAGAATAGATAAGGAAAGAAAGCGTACAAAGATAAACTAAGGAACTTGAAGTAAGCAAATACTGTTGAGCAATAAAAAAGAAAAGCGATATCAAAAGGTCCTACCATTTATCTTTTTAAATTCATACCTTTCTGAATAAGTTTCGCCATCACCATGTAATTCAATCTTTCGGCTCAGCGTGTGGTAATCATACATTGTATAACCATTCAATGTATAAAACATCTAAAATCATACAAAGTCATGAAATAATTATACTTTCTAATAGGGCATTTTAGAAATGCAGCTGGTATGATAAAATGAAGGAAATGTGTGTTTAAAAAACAGAAACCAAAAGAAGACTAGAGTTCATAAAGTCGTGCTCAAAACATGAATTTCTACCTGTGAACCAAAGAAAATAATGGCAACAATGGAGGTGGCTGCACATATACTGAACAGAATGCAAAGAGCGGTATTGGTGAATATTTCATAGGAAATAATCCATCGAATAACGGCCACTGGTGCTAGAAGTTTTAACCAACCAAACGGATAAATATTAGATTCTACATATTGCAACAAATACATCAGAATAAAAAACGATCCAACGGCTCCACCGATACTAGCCCAGAGGACAAATACAATGAAAAAACGCTGAAATAAATGGTATTATAATGGACAAGCGAAAAGTTCAGTCAAAATTACGAAAATGAGTTTAAGGAAAAGAATCAAAGTAATGTAGTAATATGGCAATACTGAAAACATAATAGCAATACGATAATATTAATGATAATGAGAAAAGCAACAATAGGAATGGTGATGGCGATAATTTGGCCTTACCTTATTTCCCATGGAACTTTAGTTTATTTAATCAACGTATTTTCGTTCGATATAATGAATTTGGTTACGAAGTGCCAAAACCTGCTACTTTTTATATAACTTAAATACACCATAACCCGAGATAATGAATACTGATGATTCACATTCCCTCAAATTTCGCATCTCAAATATTTTTTTTTATTAGCTAACCTGATTAGCAATTCCAACACAAGCACCAGTCACAAAACAGTGATGGTCTTTTCTCAGAACACACATATTACACAGTCTGCAATGATGACTCCTCAGTGGTGCTATTCGATTACATTCCAAACAGTATTTACCTGCACCTTTTACGTTTGTTAAAATTGTAACACCTTGAAGCCATCGTTGCGGATCATTACGTCTAAAAAAAGGGATGAAATCGACCACATATCGGATATTAAAAAAGTACTTACTTGCGGTAAAGCCTATGTAATGAATTGATACGCTTATTGTGAGAACTGTTAAAATAGGATTCGGTTGTGCTAAAAGACAATTATTGGAAAATGTTCCTGCAACGTTATGAAAAATCTCACACAAATGCCGCTAAAAACACTTCAACTTATATATGAATAATAGCCTAACAATCTTGACAATAAGCACTGGTGATACTAACGTTTACGATTTAGTTTGTTAATAATATTTAACATTGATAAGTACCTGCTATAGATAATAAACAGAAGAAAGTTGACGAGCAATTCCAAAATGATAATGATACCGAAACAATTCGCTCGAGCACATTGATCAGGTTGATAGGTTGCAGGACATGTATAAAACAATATAAGAAAATATATACCAAAGATCAGTAGTAATGTATATACAATACCACCAATATTGGCCCATTCATAAGCTCCACAAGTCTTCAAACGCATATTTGCCTAGAAATTTGATTTCTTAACAGCTTTCTTATATTGAACAGTCAAACTATATCTTATTCTTCCCCTTTCCTCTCTAAAAAAAAGTATTTAACTAGTGGGAAATAAATCTGAAAACAAAACTCCGCAATGAATTTGACAATTACCAAATAATATTTTATCAGTTCAAGTTTAATGTAAAGAAAGGACATCAATTACGCAGAATATGTTGTCTTCTTGTCCATATTGCTAAAATATAGAGATTTATAGAGATCTCGAAACAGTGACCAAAAATTATTCGGAAATTAAGCTGATGGAAACACAATATTTGTCTTAATTACTAGGCAATCTCATTTCTACAAGATTTTAAACACTAAACTGCCTCAATTTGCTGACCTAAATAAACTTGAACATTGGATATTTTGATTCTTTTAAACTAATTAAGTTGCATCATAAATCTCTAGTGTATGATCAATTTGATAGGCTATAACATACGCTCTGCACTGATAATGGGAACTGTAAAAAAGTTGGAAGCTGCCATCAATTTAAATTAAAAACTGCCATAAATAAGTGCATAACGTGAGCTCAAATGATAAATAGCAAACTCCGTCTTCTAGGAATTGAGTCGTCTTTTTCTATAAAGTACAGCTCCTCACTAATTCTAACTAAAACAACACTGAAGCACCTTAGCCATTGTTCAATAAACCCAAGCTCTTTCGTTAAATTTACCGTTCAGAAATGTCAAAGGATTAATAGCAAATGAAGAGTGGTACCTGAAAGTTATTTTAATTATTCAAGTGCCGCTACTTATGCCACATTTAACCCAGAACATAACTAATACCCAACTGAAGCATGCAATGGCCACTGAAAGGGCTAGCGGCTGGTAAAAAACTGTTCGGCGTAACATACAAAATCTAAATTTCCAAATGAGAATGAAAAATCTGTCAGGAGATAATGAATAATTCAAGCGTAATTTCTCTTACCATAACACGAACTTAATAAGTTCCGTAATTGACCAACCCGAAACTTCCGCCGTATGAAGTCCTGCTTCATTTCCTTAGCAAAACAGAACGCACCAGAGTAATTAATATTAATAATAAATTCAAGAATGAATTGACCTTCCTGTTTGGTTTGTATGCATTTCAACGCAATATCCTAAACAGTATTTTCATTGATATTTAGGTCAGTTCTATGTATATTATAACAGCATAACTAAGCAGTATTACAGGTTCATAGAGAATGATAAATGAAAAACAACTATTTATTTCTGATTGAACAAAGAATTAAAACAGAAACAGAAGGCTAGAAAGATAAATTAAAATACAATGACTCAATGCACAGATAGTGCTGCATAAATTCACAATAAACTAAAACAAAATTTGAAATGAAGAAAAAAGTACAGATTATTTATTTCCTATAGTTTTTCCCTTCGGGACAAGCAAAATATAATGCTAAATATGTGCCAGAAATACGAATATAATAATAGATCGACAAGTGAGCACGACATACAGAAAGATAAGTTATATAATTGAAATTATATATGGATATTTGAAGGTAATTTAAAGTAATAACCCTAAATGATAGCAATGTCATTAAATTAAGAAGCTGAGCTCACTAAACATAACGTAATACACTATTGTAACTTCCGTTGATGTTAAATGATGTCATAACTACAATTAATTCGTAACAGGACAACAATAGAAGGGCAGTGTAAACAAACAAAGCACGAAAAAATTTTTCTTGGACAAAAACTGAATATTGATCAATTAAGTAATTAGGTAAAAGTATCGAAGTCACTTTAACCTCACTAAGGACTAATTCCGATTACAACAATGATCACAAATGCTTCAAGTGAAAGAAAAAAAACTTTTACGGCAGACATTTTTAAACCGAATGTAAAGATTTAAGAAACAAAGGACACAACACAAATATGTTTTGAAATGCAGGAATCATAACGATGCATCAATATCCACTTCATTCCTGTCAAATATAAATACTTCATCATGTAAAAATCTAAAAAACCAAACAAACCAGTGCATTAAACAAGGTAGTCTGATAAGAGCTAGCCTTTCCGAAAATCACTTTATTATCAATTAGAAATGTATTATATTGGATCTATTCATTGAATTATGTCAAAAAAAAAAAAAAAGAAAAATGGTTAGTAATGATTAGTAGTAGAAGAATAAACAGCACAAATCAATTTACTACCTAACAGCCACTTAATGTTTATTAAATCCATTTCCAAACTGACCCTACTGTTAACTCAAGGGAACCGCAGAGCAAAAAATATATACGAACATTCAGTAAAGTATATAGTTCATCGTCAGTTCATAGAAACTTGACAGATCTCAAACAGGAGCAAAAATCCCAGTCATTCAAGCATTCACTCTTATCCACTAATTGAGGTCACAGTGACACTAAATTCGATGGATACATGAGACTATTACAAAAAAAATTCTTGAATGTCAAATGTAAAAAAAAAAAGACGTAAATGATACCTTTTAAACCTAAGTGGATCTCTTCTTACACAACACAATCCAATTTCTTGTCTCATTAATTATTACATGTATTAATTATTATTACGGCTTGCTGAAGTAACGCATCAACATTTCAGTGATTTTGGCTGAAGTTCTTCCTGCGATTTGTAAAGGTGAATCACCCGAATTTGATAAAGCTGTAGCATCAATGCCTGAAAACTAATACAGCATTCTATGAAGTTCGAAAACTAATCGCTAACTTAACTTGATTCCCTTTTTTACGACGATGATGTCGCCATGACATACTTCTTTCATTCAAACTATTACTTACCACCACAATGAATGTAAACAATGTATTTCTCTACGAAATCTACTTTATATATCTTCCCTGTGATATAACTAAGTACATATCCGACATGTCGATTACACAACTGAAATAAATATGAAAATCATCTATTAATCTACTATATGAAAGAGATGAAAACGAATGCGCGCTATTCTGAAATAATTTTTCCCCAATTATCAGCTGAAGTATTTGACTGATGAAGTTACCTTATTAAGAGTGCTGTTCCTTTCAATAAGCCAAAATATTCAATGAAAACTTATATCAGTTGAATAAAATTCATGTGTACATGTGGTTAACATGTGGTTATTGTGCACACATTTTTCAGAAACCAAAAATCCACAGTGAAAGTTTTTCCTTATTATATTTTAAGCATTAATATTATGCTGAACAACAGAATGTAAAACGAAACAGAAAGGAAAAACCTGGCGCTTCAAGAAGATATCGAATTGTTGTAAGGACACGATCTTCCGGCTGATTCGACGTAATTGCCAGATGTAGTGGTGTAAGATTACCGTTCGACCGACTGTTAACATTAACACCATGACGGAGTAATAATACTACAACTTCGTACATCGACCATGTCGCTGCACAATGTAACACTGTCCAACCATCATTCGTATTCCATTCCGGATTAGCTCCGATTGATAAAAGATATTCGACAACATGGGTATGCCCACTGTATGCTGCTCTATGCAATGCCGTGTATCCATCCACATCGCGAGCCTATTAAAGAATTTATGATTAATTAGATTTACCGATATCGAAATAAAGCATAAAATTGGTGCTCACATTAGTACATTTTACTTACTCTTTTCAAAGTTAAAAAGAAAAAATACTAGTTACCCAGAAAGTCACAGTTCTTCCTAAATACTTGGAAATATGTTTAATAACATACAAGAGTTGTTAGTATTGCAAACTATCATGAAAACTGATGAAATTTTAAAATGTTGAAGAATGAGATAAATTTCTAAAACATATGGCTTGCTAATTTATTATTCATAATCCTCATAATTCCTTGTTTTCCTCATTTCTTTTTCCCCCTCTCTCAACATCCCTGAAGATTTCTTTTTAATAAGAGAGTTGTAAAAATAAATAAAGATATAGCATTTTTTAGTCCTTAAGCTGGAACTCATACAACGAAGTCGAACCGACAGTAATGAAGGGTCACTACTGATCAAATCCTTTAGTGGTTCTAAATTGCCATCTTCAGCTGCCGTCAACACTTGCTCCTTTGGATCGTTCATATCCTTTGTTAAAATACCATCATCGTCATCATCATCCCAGCGGGATGGAAGCTTCCGGTTCGGCTTATTATCACGTATATTAGCCATCAGCTTTGACTGGCTTGCAAACTGCAAAAACGAATAATGAATCGAGAATTCGTCTCCTATACTGAAAGTGACCGAATAAACTGCCAGTAGTCTAAGAAGTCTAAATGAAACAGGCGTTAAATCTAAAATGAGTTTATTAGGAGCCTAATATCATATGGTTTCTTTTAAGGGGACCCTTTTGCCCAGGTCCAGTAAGCCAAGTAAATTAAGATAATAGAATATGGCTTTAAACCAATCACACACTCATTTTATGTTTAGAAAAGGAATAACATAAACGCATCACTCGCATTATATAGGACTGGAAGCAACAAACACTGTATCTTGAAGCATGCTCTGCAGTAACACATAACGCATGAACCACTTGTGCATAATGTAAATAGCACAAACGTTAAGCAAAATATGCACACACACTCAGGCAAACATTTTTAAGTATAGATGGCGACTACAAAACTGTCTCGTTTGTGAGTGTAAACCAATTTTAACGAGTTAACTGAAATCGTTAAACTTCAAGTGAACTGTGCCACGCTGTTTATTTACGTGAAAAATACAATTTTAAGTGAGCTGTTGAACTCCAAGATAAACTGAAAATTTTTAACTACGAAAATATATAGAACTTAAAAATCAAAAAAAAAACCCCCATACGAGAAACGAACATAGAAATATGATATAAAGAGTGAATAAACAAGCAAATAAGAGTAAACGAAAATTTTGCTAAGTGAAAAGAATAAATGCAATCAAAATGGAAATATACAAGTGCAACAAAAATGAAGTAAAACAGAACATACATCAATAATAGACGGCACAATATCTTCCATTTCGGCGACACTATTAGCATCAAAACTTTCCATACTTTGTCCAAATGTTGACGAAGTGGTGGTGGAAATGGATGATCCCGGTCGATCATTTTCATATTCAGTGGTACCTGCACTGGAATGCATATGATCCATCGGTTCCTCATTTTCTGAATCGACCATCGTACCACCACCGTTTCCTTTTCCAGTTTTGCCTTGTTAAGTTTGACTCATCCTAAAAATATCTCAAATTCCAGTTCGAACTGCGCGACTATGTACCTTAACTTCTACTCCAGCTCAACCCAACGACACTACGAATTTCCGAAGCTACTAACTTTAACAATTAGACGACATGAAAATTATCTGGACCACCTGCAATTATTCATATTCGGACTTGATATAGATAACACAGGTTTTGGAAAGAATCACTTTCACTGACCGCTTCATGCGAAAGATCCCGTGCATTCATTTTCTTACCGATGAATGAAAACTGATGTCATAGAAGACAGTATGATACTAGTTGGGAATTTCCCGGTATATATTTATTGATTTGTTTTGTCCAAGTCTGCTACCACATAATGTAATATTGCTGTTTACTGAGAGATCACTGGATAACTTTCGACAATTGAAGCTATCACATCACTTTCAAAATCCGTTAATGAAGGGTTAACCTCTAATTTCACATATACAAATTTATAATCTATTGCATTGCATCCTTATGTTTCGCATTACTCATACAAAATATACAGATTTATTCATTGAACCTTTTTCATTATTCACAACCTGTACGGAATTTTTCCAAAAATTAGATTACCTTTTATAAATAGTATTAGGAAAGGCTACGCTGGTAGAATTATTTCGAAAACTATTATAGAGCATATTTATGTTTTAGTCGCAATGAAATATAAATATTTATGTCTATACTTCTATATATTTTCTACGATAATTCTTCGTTAGCAAGAAATAAGGATTTTAATAATGGCTGTTGTGCCATGATTAATCATGAAGTTTTATAATATAGTGAACAGATCAAATACAAAGAAAAGAGTTTGTAAGATATAAACAACTTGATTTGATAAGTTCGTAAGAAGGAAATAAATCAAAGTGATATCAAACTTTGTTATTGAATTGTTGCCGATATACTGTTAAGGCACTTTTCACAGAACGTGTAATTGTCTCCCAGTTTTTGATACTCTTCGATGGTACATTTTTTGGTCTATCGACACGCTGTTCATAATTTGAATCTCGAGTTCGATCCATATGTACATCATTTCGTGAAAGAAAAGCTGTATCGGCTAATGAAATTGCAAATGCAGCGGAAGAAGTATCTACGGCTGGATGCAGAAGCGGATCAAAAACCGGATGATATCGAGTTGTACGTTTCATTGTACTCTTGCGCTCACGTAGTAAACTGCAACAGGTTACGTAAGCATTCCTTACTGTAGTTTTAACACCTTCCGGCTTCTTAGTTGAGTTCTCTCGAGCAAATGGCTTCATTTGAAGTAAAAAAGAATGAGAGTAACAACAGAAATTCTCTATTCTGGTTATCAGAGTTTTTTGGAGGGGTACGGTACTTGAATTTGAACTACCATTCTCCATCCTCTCATAACCTTTGACCTTTATGGTTGTAGAAGAAGCAGGACGGTCGTTTTTTTGTTGATTAGTGAAAGAACGAAAAAAATACCTGCTAGAAGCATCGATACCATTGTTAGATACCGTGTTTTCTACAGCAAACGGATCAATACACTGACAGAGAATCGATGTGCACAGCGAAGGAAACATCAGACGTACGCGTCCACCACGTACTGTGCTGGCGCAGCAGTCACCGCCGTCCCAAGCACAGTATCCGCGGTTGTTCTGAAAGTCACACCAACCGTCGCCCATGAATTCCTGTCAGTAAGAAGAGAAATGAATGAGATCCAATTCTGCTCGAGAATTTTTTGCAAGCTGTTCTAGTGAGACCGACCACATCACCTGACACTTAGTTCAATCAAATTCAGTCTAAGTGATCACTTTCATGGAAAAGCTAAATAACAAATAACAATTTACATGTTTTCTTTATCCTTTACTTTGGATATTTCTACACAGATATTTTGGATAGTATATTCATCCAATCGGTTTTAGAAGTAGCTACTGGACATCGTTACATGCTTCGCCTGATGAGTTGTACAAAGAAAAATAAATAAACGATATGAAACTAAACAATTAGATGAAATGACTGCTAGAACTGTCCTAAATTATTTTTAATTTAATTAAAAATTCACGCCCAAAATCCTGGCAGTTAATTCGTTTCGATAGATTAATACAATAAAAGATAACATACTTTGTTACATGAACGTACACAGCTTAAAGTATCCACTACTGGATAGAATGTTGATGAAATAGTGCAAGATATATTATGTACTGCACGAAGTATTAACAAATTTTCTCCACTTGGCAAGATTTGTCTATCCTCCAGCACTGCATCATAACCCTTCTTGCGACATTGCACCGCACACATAGCACCTATAATTATTACATCAACTAGAATTGAAACTTTATCTTAACGTTATAGAAATTCAAGAATGAGTGTATGGTCGAACTTATGCTCAAATAGAAGAGATACAGTATCAATAAATGGTATTTTTTCTTGTTCTAAATAATTATCTTTCATATTTGTCGTCAAGATAAAATTCCCCATATAAGTATAAATACACCACAACTTTATGACATTATGTTATCTTCTCACCGAGAGTCAACCTTCTCGGACAAGTGAACTGAATATCTCGCATGGTTGGTGGCGGACGACAACTTGTTCGTGGTGAAGGACACTGGAAGCGATTTGACCAGGTACCATCTTTTTTGCATACCGAATACTTGTTCTACAAAAACAGAACGTTCGTATTGGTGCAATTACAAAACCTAGCAGAACATGGCAGTCTCTAGATAACACTAAACTTATGCAACGAGACTGAAAAAACCTGAGATATTCCAGGACACTGGATTCGACAACTGGAACCAATCTGGAAGCTGTTTGTGCAGTCATATGATCCAATATAAACAATTTTTGGTGAAGGACATGTAATTGGTACACAGGTTGGACCGATCCAAACACCATCATCCGAACAAACTAAACGAATCCTGCGCAAAAGGTTTTCAAGTTTTTATTTTTGAGAAATCAACGAAATGTCGTCACAACATGAAATAAAACTATTACCATCATTAGAAATCCAAATTTTCAACTTCTGCAGTTTACTTTACTACCGAGAATACAGTACTGAAAGAAAAACTCTGTTTTAACTTATTTAATTTACTTAATAACTGCAAAATACTATTACTATTGTATGGATTATAAGAAAATTCGATGAAGGATTTAAAACTTAAATACTACTTAGTATGCAGCGATTGCATTTGTGATGCACGATAATGTCGACGACAATTTAGCCTGCATACAGTGGATACCGGATAGGAGGTCTGTGTGTCATAAATGCGGTTCACTTTGCAGTTAATTGAATCAGCCGAAATATTACGAATCAACAAACCATCATGTGTACAGACAACCTGAAATTCATCCCATTTCAGCTGTCTACAGTATAATAGAATAACCTGAAATTCAGACCATTTTAACTGCTACGTATAGAATAGCTTATTGCATGGAATGACAAAAAGGATATCAACTGCAAAAACTGTATGAGTGAACAAAATATAAATGGACAAAAAAAGAATGTAATTAATAAGAGACAAGAAAAAAAGAGAATGTAGTCCAATAATGAGACTAGAAGAGAATGTATGTCTGATAATCTGACACATCGATATATGTTGCGTGGGATGGTCGGATAGAAATTTGGCTACCTGACAAAATGCTTCCGGTATTGTCCACAAACCATTTTCTTCGCATATTATATAATTCATTTGTCCTCAAAATGCATGCTAACAAAATTCATTTGTCATCCATTATGGAAAAAGTAAACAAGTGAAACAGTTTCATACGATAATGTTTAAGTTCAAATGATTAAGTATATCAGGATTCTTTGATTTCTTTGAGAATTCTTAGCATTCTTTGCATCTACAGTCAATCTTAGAATTTCCTCTCTCAATCTATGGAAAGAAAAAATATCGGTAGTTTTATTCTTAATAAGCTTAGTGTAACTTTCTTCTATCCACTGTAAACTTATCAAAACTTTCATTAACAAAGATTCCACTTGAATGAGCTTCTAGCATCCTTTTTCTTTTTTGCTTTGAAGGAAGATAATACCAATCATCATCGCATTATTCCTACATCGAAATGTACAACGATCATGATAATTTGTTCCGTTTGGGCAATCGAGCTCAGCGTTTTCAATTTTTGGAACTGGACAATGGATTGGTTGACAAGCTAAGTTCATATTTCCTATCCATCTACCATTAAAACATTGTACTGTTGCAGTTTTTTGTGAATTTTCGAACATAAAACCGGCTTCACATGTATATATACAAGTCGTGCCGTGACATTCATGCTGGAAAAATTCAGAAAACCTCAATAAATAAGCTCCAGCACTTTCAATAAATATTACTCCTCAGGAAACCTGGAGTAATATCTATTAAAACTCTTATGAGGAAATCCAGCAAATTGAAAACAGACAAACCTTCGTTTCTTTTAACACTTAAAACTTGGAAACACAGTAGAGTTTTGATGCTTGAGAGAATGGCGAAGAGAAAGAAATATCTCGAAATAAGTTGTACTAACCCTTGATTTTGGAATATTTAATGTTCTACAGGAACTTGGACTCACTGATCTGCAATCTTTCGTTACACAAAAACCACCCACCGGATCAAAATACTTGTTTTCAGCTGTAACATCAATGTTATCCGTTGTCAAAAGATAAGTGAGTGATACTAGTGATACCAGCACGACTTCTGCGTGTTAAAGTTAAAGAACCAATGAAAATAAGTTGGAATTTCCTTATACAGAAAATCGCCGTGATATTTTTTAAGTATTCTAACTTGTATTACCTGCACAACTTTGAAGAGTCAACAAATCAAACATTTTAAATGATCGCAAAATAACTGCAGTAATAACAATTTGGGAAGGATTTGATATATGAAGATGAACGGCTTTTATATCTGACAGCTTGCCGACAAGTGCATAGGGTATCGCAACCTCCAGAGGATTTTGAGCACATGATAGAATTCCTTGTTCTGAAAAACGAGAAAAAGAAAGTCAAACTTTGCAGGAAGGAAAAAAAATATGTAAATTAAGTAAGAATTTAATGACAACTTTTCCACTGAAACGAACTGTACAACCGCTGAATGCGTTTCGTTTGTTAATCGAATGAGACTGACAGTGCAAAAATTCTAGACTTGAATAAATGGTAATAAAAGATAAGTGACCTTCCAGACTTGTAGTTGTTTCGTTGACATATTGCAACTTGACTCCAATAATGGATAACATCGGTTTTGATCCGGTTGATAAAATAGTCTCAAAGCCGATCAAAATGCTGGTTGGAAAGATTCCATTCGGAAATGAGGCATGTAGCGAAATTTCTCCTGCTTCCGCAAGTTGCGAACACTCACCCCAAGCGGATGATCGTACATTACAACCCTTTAAACAGTTAAAGTAATAATAAACAGTAAACGATTTAAATTGTGCCAAATTACCTGAACACAAATTAGTACTACAGCACAAATACAATTGATACACTACTTTGATACAAGTTGGTACCATGTTAAAAAAAAAAAGAAAAAAAAAAACATAACTATAGGAGGTTGTATTTTTACTTAGTTATAATTTTCTAATATACACTATACACTTGGAATCTGTTTCCAAATAGAGAACCATATCTATACCAATTGGAAGCGCAATATAACAGACAAAAATATGTTTAACTGGGACTTGATCGTAATGGCTAACAGTAGTGACAATCGCCGTGATAAACGTAATCAGAATCACATAAAAGTCTAACTTATAAGGAAAATTTTCACCGTAGTTAGAGGAGCGGAAGAAAGCATTTGCAATGAACAATTCTTCTGCAACAGCGTTGAATATGCGTAAACGACTGCTGGATTATACTGCGAATAAGTTGTAGATGTACTGATACTGCTGCAGTCTTTGTTGTGACCATCACGTTCGAACGATTCACAGTGGCCGTCTCCTTCGTAAATATAGCAAACACTTGCCGATTCTGAAAAGTTTCGACACAATACTCTGATCTAGTTCTGAACATTCTACGTCAAGTTAATTTATTCTTGACAAACTTATATTGAGACCGTACGCCAAACTGACCAGACGATTGCACAAACAGAGATGATCAAAATTTCATAATATAATCGGATGAATTCAGTTTTTTTTTTTCTGTTACATTCTATCTTTGTGAATAATTTTATGGTTTATACTCCATGCTTTCCGGTATATTTCGAAGTTTTTTTACTTTTCCTTTTTTCCATTAACTAATTTAATTTTAATTCAGGGAAAAAAATCATTTAAACTCAAATTTCAAATTGAAACCATACCTTTGCTTTCTTCTACACAATGAAATTTTTCTTCAACGATACAATTCTGTGAGCAACCATCGCCATCATTCAAATTTCCATCATCGCACTCCTCATCGATACTTCTTTTCCCATCACCACAAACATTTGTGTTATAGGAATAAGTGGTACTCGGTGAATGCAATCCTTCAAATCCTCCACTTTCTACTGCTACTGAATAGGTGTAAGTTACACCTTCTTTAATTGTGCTGAAATTCAAGAATAAAAAAGGTGAGACGGCAATGATAATTTTCTTGTTTAACAAGAAATTTACATTTTAAAAAGGAAAAATCTAAACTCAGCGAATGATATTTGCACATTAATGCATTTCAGCATTAATTTTCTTCCTGCCGATATCACAAACATTTGTGGTTACATTTCAGCAGACAAAACATTCCGCTATTTATCTGACTGAAACGATTCAGACATTTCTCAGGTGGACAAAACTTTCTCTTACTAATCGGACCGAAGACGATTGCAATACTTAGTCGAAAAATGAACCGTCATGCTTTTCCATATAAAAAATTGGAAATATTAGGATGAACTACCTATCAATGATATGATAGTTTGTTGTCTCTTTGAAACCTTCCGGAAATGGCGGTGTGCGATAGATACGATATCGATACGGCAAACAATGAGAACATAACGGATTTAAAGGAAATGAAACGAACTGTACCGCATCAATACTCACAAATGGATTGTTAGTTCTAATTTGGACCTGAAATAAAATAATAATTATTTACAAAAAAAAAGAAATAAAATAATAATTATTTTTTATAAAAAAAAAGGAGGAAATGATATGTATGAGTGAGAAGTTTGTTTGTTGAATCTGTAGATTAAACGAAAAGCGTATCACTTAACTCCTTGACACGTTTTTGCGAGGTAAGTCGTAAAGTCAACGGTTGATCGCAATGTGCATAAAGCTGAAAGATTACAGTTACTTCACTAAAGCAGAGTTTTAAAAATTCAATACAAAAATTGCGAAGAAGGTAAAATTTTCAAAAAAAATCATGATCATTTAATTAAAGCTATCAATATTGGCATGTTTCAAGAAGTTCTGTACTTTAACAAAATAAGTGTAGTGTTCAAAGAAAAGAAATCATGTAGACAGTTTGAATTAAGTTTGAATTCAATAGATCGTCTGAGTCGAAAAGAAACAAGTTAGATAATTCGTGTGGGCCTGAGTGTGTTAACATTGATAATGTTCGTTTAAAATAATTTACCAACCTGTTCAAATGTATCATAGGTATCGTCAGTAAAAAGAATTTTGACAAATCGCACACCACTGGCAGCATTCCATGCAATCCATATGGAGAGCTTTTCCAGTTGTGTCTCAACATCCGGTCTTAATTTCAGTGTACACTTGTCGCTTACGTCATCACAATCCTGCACATCCGGAAGCCAAGCTTTTGTTGATGCCGTACAAACTTCTGCATCCGGTGCTCCTGACAATTCCGAATCATTTATCATCTATCGACTGTATAAATTATTGGCAGATTGAAGGTGAACTGCTATTATCTAATTTATAAATGATATGCAATTTGAAAATTATTTCCGCCTACTAGTTGTCAACAATAAAATGATAATGTTAAAGGTTAACGAAATACAGGATTCATAACATGAAGTGTTTACTTAGAAATGAGTTTTTGTGAATAAATTGAACAGCATGAATTAAACTTTGTTCTGTAGATTTTATTGCTCATTTGAAGACTTGAATTAAGAGTGAAGCCATTGAGCCACTGAATTTTGAAGTCTTTTACAGTTCTTTAGTTTGATGGGACCGGATTACCCATAGCAGGATGACTGTCCTGAACTCAGATTTCCACGTGCTACACGTCTAATAGAAAATTTGCGTATATTTCCAATGGGTATGCGTGAAGTCTAACGTACGAAGATCACATATCTAAGCTTGTTCCACATGCCTGTTCCAGAAATTCAGATACAGACATGACCGGGCCGTAGAATGCGTACGTGTGAAGAAAACACGTCCGATCCAGTAAACACGATAATACTTGACTGTTGCGTCATTCGTTTTGTTTGCTGTTAGTTGATTTGCTAGGATAGCCTTGGGAATGATAGTAGAGTTGCTTTTCAAATATGACTATTTGTTAGTTAATATTGCTTCACGAATAAAACTATCCAATAAGTATATTTGCTGAACAAGTATCTGACAGGTAAGATTGCTTGCCGACTAAGATTTCTTGACAAGCAAGACTGTTTTAAGGAAATGGTGGAACGAGCTGAAGCAATGTTGGAAAATTTATCACTGGATGATAGGACGAGAGAATTAGTAGATAATATGACCGAATGGGAAAATTTGGGACAAGGTGTTATTATGGGAAAAAGAGCAATGGTTGAGCTGGATGAGAGACGCCAAAAATGTCGTGAAGCATTGCGAGAATTGCAGAAAGAGGCAAAAAACAACGCTAATAAGGTTAATTAACAGCTAAATTTTGAATCTTTTCTAACTAGTGTTAAGCGAAAACATTTTGTAATAGCTGAGTATAACATGACAGTCATCTCGAAAGTGTTAAGTGAGCATCGATGACCTGGATGATAAAGATCAGAACTTCATGGACGATGAAAATATTTCAGTTTGCTAGCCGACACGGCAAGCTCCTTACCCTTAGGCCTGTGCCTAGTCGTCCTCATTAATATGATGCTACTTCTACAATGAATCTCCAAATATGGACGTAAATATTGTCTTTACCTTTTTCAGAAAAGTAAGAATTGGATATGCTTTGGAACTACTACATTTGTCAAGGTTACCACCGATCAGGCGAAACGAATGATTGAAGATGACATGAAAGTTATTGATATGACTCTTGAAGCAACTCGAGAAGAAATTAAAAGACAGGTTGATGAACTGAGAAAAATGGAGAATTCCAAGAGTTTGGAAGATCTTGGCTTTAAATTGGATCCAGTCGTGTAGATTAGTATGAGCCCCATTTAGTGAGTTTTATTTGGCAGTTGAATAAAACTTTAAAAAAAGATCTGTAATCGATAGTTATAGGTCTTTTTTTATTTCGATTCACTTACAGAAAAGTACTGGGACAAGAAAAAAATGGAATCTAAATAGAGCTGGAAGATGGTTGGTAATTAGTATTCGAGTCCTTTTATCAGATTTCTGTAACCAATTTGAACAACTTTTCAGAAAATTTAAGAAGTAGCATAAATTAGTAACAAGACGGTAGGCAATATGAAATTCCGAACTAGTAAAAAGTGATTATTTTGATAGTCATAATTCGGTGTCAGTAGTAGAATTTGTTTTTTTTTTTTTTTTTTTAAACTATCACAATCGGTCTAATTTCAAAAAACACATGTAACATTTACCGGTAGCTTGTTCTGGACCCCAGAATCCAGACATCTGAAATGGTTCAGATGAACTAGCTGAGATAGCATATTGTACGATCCGTCTTTCAGTGGTGCAGTGCGTTTCTCGAACGCGTTTTTGTTGTGGGCCACAATTCATGCCGCTTAACGGTGTTGCCCACATCTAAAGCAGTTGTAAAAATTATCAGTAACAATTACAACCAATCAATTTCTGGGAGGTATTATACATGTAAATTAAAATTATTTCCTGATTGGGTTAGAAATGATTGGAAAACGGCAGTTCGTAATTATTTTAGAATGATATGATTACTCACAATTTTAATGCTTTTAGAGTTTACTTTGGGCCATGGTATAATTCGTGGACCAACGGCAATGTGGTTTGGATATAATGCAGGTCGCACCATCCAATTTGTATATTTCAAATCGATGTAGCAGTGCATTCTTGCTTTTTGCTGAGCAGTGAATGTATTGGCACAATTGTCACCTAAGCAAAAAATTACGGATATCGAGATGAAAGAAATGAAATTTTTCGAGATCAGTTTTATACAATTATATAGGCATGAATTGAATTTATCTCTATTGCTGAAGTAACGAATAGTTTTATAAAGTCAACCCGTCACCTGTATAACTCATATAATTCCGAAAGGGTGTATTTCTGAATTGTTGAGTTGCATCGCATGGGCCAACTGTTTCTGGATCGGCACATGCTGTATTCTTAACAGTTGGATTTGTGTCGCTTATCATGTCACCTGGAAAGGTCTTCAGTACTACAAAGAAGAAGTTTTTTTTTTTTTTACAGAAAAAGTGAAAGTCTGTCTGACTTTTCGAAGAAAGTACTTCAGATCTTCTGAAAACTTAAAGAGCTGTTACCTGTTGTCATTGAAGGTGTTCTTTCCTGACACGGATCGCCACATGGTACTTCACTGATCCCATGGTGGACATGCCAGAGGCCAAGAATATGGCCAATTTCATGAATCAAGTTATTGATTTGTCCAGTTGTACCGAAACGGTCATAACGAAGTAGTACTCCACCTTGATTGCTGTAAATTTCTTTCTCCCATGGGAACGTTGAAAATCCTACCAGATCGTTTGCGATCCAATCACCAAACTGAACTGTCAATCCATTTTCGTTATCTATTCCAACTGCTGTTTTGTATTCTTCCACATTGATATAACGTCTAAATTTAATTTTTTTCTTCCCAAGTGTTACCTTTTCCAGGAATAAAGAATAGCTTTAACAACTGTGAAAACTTAGTGCAGTTCAGCACGACTCGATCATTTCATTACGCTTTTTTGTTGATTTCGGGAACATTGCATAGGATGTTCCATTCAATTTTAGAGTTGGTTAATCTTCGAAGCAGAAACAGCAAAATTTACTACGGTCGAATCATGTATAAACACACCTATAGATGGATGTAGGATCAATGCAAAATTGATTATCACTGTGAGCAAAATCAGTGCAGCAATCACCATTGTCCCAGTGATTTTCACGATTGTTACATTCCAAGTCACACTGCTGATTTCCAAGCATCCATTTTTCACATTGACTCTTTCGAGTGCAGGAAAGCAATTTTGTTAATGAACATTTTATTTTAATTTCTCCAATTCATTTCGTTGAAAATATTTCAAGGGGGAGAAATCTTCATAGCAAAATGATGTGTTTCTAAGGATTTTTCCTTTTTTTTTGGGGGAAGAAAATTTAATTTCTGTTGGGAAAAACACTTTCGAATGATCCGTGCTCTGCATATCTCAACTCCTGAACGTATTATCATAGGGGCTAAATAAGTTCTTGACTTCTAACCAGGTAAGATCATAGGAATCTATCCACAAAAAGTTTGATGAGTATGAGTGGTGAGAGACAGTAGTTAGTTTAAAATGAATATTGCTGAAGCTACCTGAATTTTGCAATCACCACCATCATCACCAGTTATCGCATGACGACATTCGATATCACAGCGTTTGTTACCAATTGCCGATGACTGACAACCGAATACAATAGTTTTACGTCGTAACGATGTATTTCGGATATTGATCACTTCAAGATCCCACCTGAAGCATTCATTTTGATTCAGAAATGCCAACTCACGGCGATCATCACGTAGTCCGTGACGGAGAAGCGTCAGTGAAAGTGGAAGCTTACGTAATATTATATGGTAGGAAAGCCTTCAGAAGTTCGGCATGTTGTCGCATGATAAAGTCTTTCTTCATATTCTCGTTGCTACAAATAATTAATGCTTACTTCTAATAGTTTGATTACGCAAGAAAGTTAAATGCTCTAAATTTTTATGATTTTTATGAATTTTACTAAAAGACTATATTGTCATTGTTGCAAATGTTGATTATCATTCCTCTGATATGTAAAAAAAAGTAACATTTTATCTTTTTTCCTTTCTCATACAATTTTCATGTCCCTAACATAAGTATGATAAATATCACAGAAAAAACACGAAAAAAATGTTGCAAAAAAAATATTCAAATGTCTTTTTTCAAATGGTAAATGAAATTTTTTTCACTCTATTAATTACTTCATCTAATTAATTTGGTGCTTAGTAAAAATGATATTGCTGAATTCAAGACCGCAAGAGGACTTGGTTAAATTGAATAAACCTTCCGTTATCATCGCTTATCACAACTACACGATATTTTAGTTTCTTCATGGCATGCAAATTCCAATGATGCAAATAGTTGCTTGCAACGGTTGGATTATCACAAGCAGTTTGTCCACAATGTGGTATTTCTATATTTCGTGGTGCATCTTTCTGAGGAATTTCTTGCTTTCGTATACCCAAATCACTTCCTGGAATCAAGAAATATGCTATCAGTGATAGTGATAAGTGGGTGAACTTGAAATGAAAGCTTTGAATTAAAAGTTCTGAAAAACAAGAGAAGAGAAAGTTTCCTTCATTATTGTGTTTTAATTATAATTCAAACAAATACTGGCACCAAGAAGTCTCCACTGATGAACATCTGTGAAGTTTTCCTCGATAGCATTTCCTTCCCATTGCCCTTGAATCAGCTGTGAATGATCCAGGAAACGATCTGTTATGCGTAATTTCTTAACAAATCCTCGAAAACCGATTATTTCATCACGATGAAATCCACTGCCATCTGTTGCCAAATATAACCTTTTACATGCACTTCGAATTTCCGAATAAAGAATACCAAACTAAAAAAAACTCAAATGTTTGAAAGATTAAAAAAATTATCACTGATGGCTGGGAAGCTGCAGACTTAGAGATCTGAAAAAGAAAAAAAAATTTATTATGGAATTTCGAAAGTTAAGCCATGGAAATATTTTATTAATTTAAAAACAAATTACATCTGCAAGCTTTATTCTTAATATTTGTTTATTTTCTTGAAGCTTTTATGGCACATTCCGTCAGACAAACAGACTGGATATTTGTTTGACATTTTTTGTGCACCTCCTGAAAACCTGATCCGGCGTGCAATCTCAGCTACCTGAGAATGTGCAAAAAAAAAAAAAAAATTGCACAAAATTGCAGAAAGAAAGAAAGTTAGTAGTAATTTGTTACCTCACGTATCAATTTACCCACGCGTGCGCCATTTACGTAAAGTAAAAGCTGATGTGAGTCGAATGCCGCCGTTATTTGAATCCATTCACCTAGACGATGGGGTTTACCGTTTCTTAAATAGTCCACTGATATGTTTACATTTTCAGGTTGTCTTCATTAAAGTATAAAGGATAAGGGAGAAACTGGTTATTTTAAAATTTGAATTTGAAGAAATGAATTTTTAAGGAGGCTGTTAATTCTGAATTGACTAACATATGAAATGCTGTGATTCCAGTCTTTTGGGTAGAGTAATCAGACGAGTAAGTTATTGAATGATAAGTGACCTGACATGATATGACTGAGGTGATAATTCTGGTCTCAATGATATCACTAAATGGGCCCCGTGTTCACCGCCAAGTTCTGTTTCTATTGAAATCTTCCATGTTGTCGTACCTTTTTCTTTCCCACATATATCATTAAGTGCTTCAATTTCAATCATAAAGTTCAATAGCAAAAAAAGTAGAAACAGAAATAATTAATGAATAATCATTAAATGACGATCACTGATAATATCATGTGATAAAACACCGAACACTGAATCCAAAGTAACTGATTAAGACCGTGCTTTCTATTCTGACATTCAATGAATCATATGAATAACTGGTTCGATTAATGACATTGCGATTCCTGCATATAACTCATTACCAAGTTTCTAGAAAATTAAACCTACCAAGACAAACAAAAAAAGATAGACTCTATTTGTCCAAGTTTAAAAATAAAGAGAGAAGTTGATTGGATATAGGAAGTAAACCAATTATTGTTGCCGAATCCGGTTGTCCACCATCAATTTGCACCCAAATTTCCAGCGTGAAAGCAAAACGCATATTATTTGCGAGAATTTGCCAAATTGGCGTACTCAAACGTAATCCAGTTGATCCATTAAAATATACTGCGTGATCACTTGGCTCATCAGGAAATGCATGATAGTGAAGCCTTAGAAATATTGGAAGATGATTATTTTAAAATATCCAACTAATTTTTAGTAAATGAAAAAGCACCTGATGGCATCCTTCACAATGCCAGTCATCTTCCTAACTAACTTGCTGCTAACTGTAACTTAACAAATTATAATTTATTCGTTTAACAAAGCATTGAAAGCACATTGTGACATTTTGTATTTTTTGAAGAACCCTCTTCCACACGAGCAGTTGCATTCTTTTTAGGTATTAACGGATTAATTAAAATTCAAATATTTTTTTGCATTAATTATAAATCCGGTGAAAACAAAAAAAAAAACTAGTCGGAAATAGATAGAAACCTTGACAGTGTTGAATTTGCATCCTCAATGGTACCAGAATTAGCTGTAACGGAACTAGCGTTTGCTTCTTGAAGAGAAACGAAATAATATATTAAAAAATATATTAGCAGAGGTGACTGGATCATATGAGATGGTTGTTCACTGAACACTGATGAAAATGCTTCGCAGTGGCTTATCACTTTCTCAACCTTTCTGTCATTTTAGAAACTGGAACAAAAAAAAAAAAAAAAATGAAAAAAAAGGATCTAAAATTTGAAAAAGCATCGGTTAATAGCACTTATGGCAGACAACCTGTCCGTCCGTCATCAAGAAACAACTGCGTAACACATTTTGAGAATAGTCAAATTTCAAATTGTGACATCAGTGGCCAAGCAAATTTCACTAAAAAAAAGTTTTACGATTAGTAAAAGAAACAATTTTTCTTTGCATATCTTTTCATCTTTATATAATACCATTTATTCTCATACTATGTCATTATTCCTTGTAAAATACTCGTCATGTTAATTTATGCTGAACAAGAACTGCTTATGAAGTGTAATTTTTTCAATTTCCATTTAAAAGTTGAAAGTTTACGAGAATTTCAGATTTTCGAGTCTTTCATTAAATTTCCAAAAATTTCGTAAAAAATGGAAGGAAAAAAGAGGAGATTTTTTGCTCCGAAAGGAAAAATTTCTAAAGATAGGGAATTTTCCAATTCTTCTAAGAATTTGCTGGGGCGTAAAAGAGGTTGAAAACTGAACGCTTGATTAGAAAAAAGTGGAACAGGTGATTTTAGGAGGCTTTTTTGTTGGACTAGAAATTTCCGCAAACTATGATGTGTTATTGTTCGATGATTAATTCTTCTGTTGTTATTCAATGACTAAATTCATCGTGAATTAAAAATGGCCAGAAATACTCTTTAATTATCTTGTTTCATAATTAGATGGACTATTAGCAGGAGAAGAAAAGAGGTGTGATTTGAGTTAAATTTAACATTTATTTTCTGTTTCATAGTTACAAAGGAAGTGATTAGTTTTTTTTAGTAATATCGAAAGTTCCAAGCTGAAGTTGAATTTCTCTAAAAATTGAGTAAATTTTGAATTGAACAATAGAAGTCTGAAATTTATAGCTCAGTTTTTCAGAGTGAAACTTCATTTTGTCAAACACTGATGGATCCTTTTGCGGTAATGGAAAATTGAGCAAACTATAAATTATTGCGAGATAGCGTCATTGTATAATGAGATCCTATTGAACTGTATTAAATTTTGGGGCTCAACACGTATTACTACAATAGCTGGAGGTGGAAGGGGGGGAGGGGGGGTTTAGTTTCAGTGCTCTATGAATTTCCTGATTTAGCAAATAGATGTAAAGTGAGGTTTAAATAGCCTAAGCTTGAGGTTTTATTGTACAAATCTAGGGCTAAGAATTTGGGTAGTTTCAAATGTAAATTCTTGTAGCTAATGAGAATTTAATTGGAAATAATATTGAGAAAATTTTGAATCTAAATAAATCTGAGTAATTTCAGAATGAATGTGTTACAAATGTGGTATATAGTGTTTGCCAATTTATTGTTATTTCTTCTGATGGCGGAATGTGCAACACCATTCTTGAATATTTATCTGGATGAAGGAAGTCAAAAATCTCTGCATTCTGTTCTTCTTAGTGCTCTTGATAGTAATGTTCGTTTTTTCCAAATTTTTGTCTGTTCAGATCTGAATTTTAATCTTGTTTTCGACCCAGCTGTTGTTTGTTCTTTTATTGGTGGCTGTACCATTACTTTCTACTGCATTTGTGGTTAAGGTGGGTAATAAAATTTGAGACTTAACAGCTCGGTTTTTTTAAGTTGCAAATTAGAACAAGCTGACCTTATATTAATCTTCCTTATAATTATTACTCTGATGACTGTCATGAGGATTTATTTTCGATGTTTTGCCAGTCGAAATTATTGTCTGTTTGTGATCAAATAAATCCAAACTAATAATATTTGGTCTCAATGGCACCGATTGTGTTTGTGTATTTCTTTCATTTATTCCAGGAGCTATCTGCTATACATCATGGAGCGGCTGGTTTAAAAATTGCTGGTATTCCGATTGAAACTGGCAGAAATCAAGTAATTTCAAGATAGTTTCAGTAGTCCATTTCTTTTATCTTTTATTTTTATTTTTTTGAATTTGAGAAAGTTGATTCAAAAGACTAAATTTGTTAGAAGTAGTAGTTCTTTTTTTATTACGGTACATGGAGCTGATCTTAGCACCCATTAGCGGCATGAAATTTTGTAGGCTCTCTGTGGTGTAGTTCAGAAAGTGGATGATAAAGAATTAGGACAATTGTATCATGCGGTTAATGCTGCGGCTGCGTTGAAAGATTGTAAACTTTCCGTACCGAATGCTAAGGGAACTGTTGAGGCAGTTTTGAGAGATGGTCCGACTTCTCAGAAAATATATTTTGCGCTTGCTGTTGCCAACAAATTGAAGCTGAAAGTAAACTATAATGATTTCGCCGAAGCATTAATTTCTGCACTGGCAAAGGATGATGGCGCTTCTAGGTTTTTTCTTTTTTCGATTTTTACTAAGATGTTTTTGCTTTTTCGATATGAGCATTATTGACATTAACAGCGAGTTATTCGCTCGACGACTCTGCCATTAATATATAAACATGCGGCTGTGTTACTGGAACAATTCGAAGTTTTTATGTTTCTTAGGGAATAAATAATACCAAATTAATGTTATTTTTACTGCTTTGCTAACATCGAGAAATCCTGAACCCTACGGTGTCGGATCATGTTTTCAGTCTTGCATATGGGTTGAATGCGGCAGCACTATTGGACAATAATAACGCCGAAAAGTTCTTAATACGTATTGAGGATTTAGTTGGTCAAGCGGATGAAGTGGACGGTAAATACCTTCATGTAAGTACCATGAGCTTGTTGCATCTGATAGAAATGGCAGAAATATAAAGCTAGGATAATAGTCAGATACGAAAAATTTTGTTCAAATGTGTCGTAAATTTTATAATACTTTCTTATTGTAGTTAGAAGGTGGCTTGTCAATCACCGCTTTCGGCGTTTATGGAATCTACAGTCTGGCTGATAAAGTTAACAAATCACCAAATGTGAAGAGCGTTAGTCTTTATTTATTTATAGTTAACCAAAGTGAAAAGTACCTACCATTTTCGTCTAGCTGTAAGCATGCTCACACAAGAATGTTTTTTACTGCTGTCTACCTTCTAGAAGGAAAATTCGAAACGAAATGTGTGACACTTCTTTAGGATGAAGCGGTGAAATTGGCAAATTACTTGCTTAGTCGTAGGACTGTACAATTGAGTCGCGGTGCATATCTCTTATTGCTAACATTAAAAAAACTTGCGAATAACAATTTCCAAATCCCTGTTGTCTTTTCGCTGGCATCTAGTCTGTCCATATTGGATACTGAGAAGGTAAGCCTATTTTTTAGCGATTTCCTGTTTTTGCTATGAAGGCTTTTGTTTGTTTGTTTTTTTTTTTTTTTTTTTTTTTTCTCAAGGAAGAGATTGTAAAACCTATTTTCACAATCATTAATCACCATTCTGTCAAAGATGACATTTTGGAGATTTTCTATTAGCAGATATTTTGTATCATCATGATGAATGTCATTGTATCATATACACGAAATTTTTATGTATCAATGTGAAAACCATAACCTTCTCTGCTGAAAATGGAACTAATTGCATTGTAAGATGTAATAAAAATTATTGAGCTTATCTTCAATTTTTGTGGATTTTTTCTTTATTCTACAGCTAATTCTTTATAGCCTTTGATAATTCGTGTGTCAAACGTACTGGGCGAGTCTGTTGGACCACTGTCAGTTATACTGGACGCAGCGACACATATCGCTTCCAAAGAAATTGGAATTGTACGAGAACAGTTGAAGAGAGTTGAATCTGATAAAACTGACACGTTATATAAAATATCTATTAAAAAGGTCAAAAAGCGTGGTTTCTATAATCTCGCCTTAACCGCCGGAAGTCAGGTACTATTTAGATTTCATTTCTAAAAAAAAATTACTGAAGTTAAAATTTTCAAAGAGGAGAGTTTAAGAATATATACCGTGATGGTTTCTTTTTGTTAATTGTATAACTTCAGCTGTTTTCGACCTGAAATGATGAAAAGGACTTACTTTTGCACTTCTAAGTCGGACTTTCCCGGTGATTCTTATGCTTTTTCTTTTTTCAGGATAAACGTTTGGTGGGGACAAATGGGGCATCATTAATGGTGAAATTACTTACAAAAGTGCTAATTGAGGATGTAACTGTAGCTGTTTTCGATCGGGAGCTTCTGAAGCCATCATCATCTATTTCGTAAGTAGTAAAATATCGAAAGAATTGTTTGGTTAGATGATGTAAGATGTTGGAAGGTTTTTATGTTATGGTGAACTTTGAAATGGCTTGAATTGATTCATAGGTCGAATTTTTGATTAACGCTGAGCATTAGAACTTGTTGGATGTTTGTCTTTATTTTAAAAATGTCTTATTAAGAATAATGATTCCATTGATTCGAAGAGAATTAGGACAACCTTTTCTCTTTTAGAGTGAAAGAAGGCTCGAAAATAGAGAAAATTCTGGAAGGCGACGTGCACAGCAAGATGGAGATTAGATTTAAAGTCAGAGAAGCTAAAACTGGTGAGGCAGTACTAATTCACCAGGCATTCGTAGCATTTGTTCACACTAATACTCGTCAAGAAATTATATTTGTTGCCACACCAGACCACAATAATAATTACGCATTTGACGTGGTATGGTTAATCTATTTCTTTTTCACAGTTGCCATTTTACTATATTGAACTTTATGTGATTTACATTAATCAAAAACTATTTGGAATCAATTAATTAATCGAGGTGCATTTAGTAATCATTTAAGCGAATTATGATCCCAACAAATACTATATACTACACCTATATATATTATGGGGAAAATATTTTTGTTTTTGTTCTTAACGATTTAGACTTTAGTTTGCCTAATGTTTCGTTTTTAGGATTTCGAGAAAGTTGGAAAAGATTTTGAAGGTTTGTCAGGCCGATATGCAGTACGATTATTATTAGGAGATGCAGCAATCTCATATCCTTTTGATTGGAACTTGGTAAGAACATAAATATGATTTGTTAAGATAAAATAAAGTGTATTTTATATTTTATAGTAAAACTGAACTGTTTCTGAAGACTCAAAACTTTTGACATTGCACTGTTTATTGCACTGGCTATTTATTCATCTTTCTTTTCAGGTAGACATTAACTTGAAACTTCCTGCAGTGCCCGCTCCGAAAATCAAAAAATCAGAACTTATCATTTATGAGAAAGCACCGGAAATCAGGCATATGTTTCGGGAACCGGAAAAGCGGCCACCACGGATTGTTTCGACTATTTTTGTTCTCCTTTCTGTTGTCCCATTGCTTATTGTTCTCATTTTGGTGCGTCACAATCGTTGTAATTTAGCGACTTTTTGATTTCTTTTTTAAAACTGTCAAAACAGTTCATTCACATATAAATTTGTTAATTTGGAAATATTTCCAGTGGTTACGTATTGGAATCAATTTCGGAAATTTGCCGGCTTCACCCTTCGTTTTGCTTTTCCATGGTGGTTTAGTAGGTAAGTTGAAAATTTTCCTTCTATGATTGATAACTAATTAAATAACGACGCTGTAAAGGCCATTAAGATATAACAGTCTTTTGCAGCTAGGAGTCCGAATCTTTTATATCGTGACTTTTTTCAGTGGAGTGTAGAGTTCTGTTTTGTGCCATAAGCACTATCAGCAAGCTTCCTGAAACGACTTAGCTAACGTTTTTGTTTTCTTTTCTTGAGACAAAATAACAATGAGCTGTTCTTGATTTTGTAACATGCTTTTTTTTTGAAGGAATATTCGGATTATATTTCGTTTTCTGGATACAACTAACCATGTTCGAAACTTTGAAATACTTATCAGTAATTGGTGCCGTGACATTCATTTCTGGCAACCGTTTATTGAGATTACTCGCAGCCAGGCGAAAGTAAGTGATTTTATATTTATTCCCTGAGATTTTCCTGTGATTGAATATATCCAGTTTAAGAAATATATGTTCCAGGATGTAGTTTTTAACGCACTGTTAAAAAATTTATGTCCTTGTATAATGAAAGGATGCATTGGATGTTTAATTGAAAAACTGTAAATTTTGTAAATCTGTAAAAAGAAACTTAATGCTGCACCAGTCAGTGGACTGAAATTTAGTTAAGCGTGATTTTGCAGAGAAAAAGTGAATTAATGTGATAAAGCCAACTGCAGTAATGAAGAAATGAGACTGCTCGAATAATATTTATTTGCTTTCGATTCTGTGATCAGTTTCTTCAGTTTTTCTTTTTTTTTTTCCTTTTTTTTACCATTTTATCAGTGAAATTAAATTGCGGGATATGCTTAATTTTGAATTTAGATCCTTGAAAAGTTGTTATTTATATTGTTGTTGTTGTCCAATTGGCGTTTTTGAATCTAACTTCTTTAATTATGTTGGTATACTCTCTATTAGGATTCCATAAATGATGTGTTTTTATGTTTTACTTGACAAGTAGTTTTCCGTTAGTAGGGGGCGGTTATTGAATTTCGAAGGTTAAGACTGGTTTGTTTCGAAGGTTTTGTGTGCGTCTGGAGGTAATTAGCTTTCGAAATGTAAAAGTGAAGGAATCAGATCTGTCGATGCTCGTCATAATACATACCAATTTTCAGGAATGTTCAATGTAAATTACAGGGGGCACCTCAAGTGCTGTCATTTATTTAGGCTAGCGAGATTCTTCCTTTAAGGGTCATTTCTGTAATTATTATATCGAAGTGGTTATATTGAAACAAAACCAACACTTTTTTTCAGCAATACCATCCCACGTAATGGCAGAAGTGCATAATTCATGTAACAAGTTATAAGCTAGTTGCTTATTTCAACATAGTGTAAAATACATTAACCATAGAACATATTACAAAAACAAGATATAGCTGATTTGTATTTTTCTAAATACTTTGATCAGCAGAATAGTAATATCGTACGGGATGTTTTGTAATCGGTAATTTGTATTCTAGGATGTGTGGGTTTGGCGACTTTCGTCGAGACATATTAACTTGAGCAGCGAATGCGAAACTATAATGTAGTTGGAGGTGTTTATTGCAATAGATCCGATTTTTATATAGCCGTACCTCAGCAAGGAGTTGCTTGCATCGTTTTACCGGTTACTTCGGATACATTGGTAGGGCGTTTATTGTTATCATCTGCTTCATTAATAAAGCTTATGCCACGAGCTTGTTTAACCACATAGATGTCGAATATTGCTGATGCACAGCGAAAAGCAACGTAGGTGAAGTGTAGCCGTCGACGTAGCAAGACTGGTTGATAAATTGCACATGCACCCTTAAAAGAAGAAAAGAAAGTAACCTGAAGCTTTCGCACCTAATATACATCATATTACACATTCGGATCTTTGAGGATCGTTAGAGATCGTTAGAAAAGAGTGCGGTATTTCGATTGATCTTGATTTATATTCAAAATATTAAAACAATAATATGGAGAAAGCTAGATTACCTTGATTCCTGGGCAAGTATAACTCCAAACCAGACATGTAGTATCTACAATAATTCCCCAAATAAAGGGTGATGGTAAGCTTGCAAATAAGCTTATTACAAAACCTTGTAAACCAAGAGCAATACTTCGGTGTTCTGGCGGTACTGACCTAAATTCATCATGGATGACGATATTTTTACGTACAGAAAAAAAAAAAAAAAAAACTCAGCAAAGGTCATTTTTGTCCAAGTCTTCTAGATTCGTTCTCCTAATTTTTTTCCCTAATATATCAATTTCGCGATCATTCTACTTCTTTTTCACCTTTTAGATCTTGATAAATATTTTTCATTAGAAAAAAAGAGAGTTGGAGCTATGTTTTTTATGTTTTAGAATAATTACTTTCCAATTTTTTCTTTGTCGTTCAATGCTCACAGGAATCAGATAAAGAAATAGTATTAAAAGCAATATAAATGAATAGTGATAACCTTAAAAGCAAGAGTATTCCCGGTACCAAGCAATTACCAATTGCAAATGATCCGATAATAATAATGGCGATAAAAATCAGAGCTTTCGAGGTGCAACCATCCTGACAGTTTTTCCTTGATAATACTTCTTCAGGTTTGCATTCACACGATGAAAATTCCAATTCATGCTTTGTGGCATCAATTATTTTTACCTAAAAATACATTTTATTTTCTGCCTTTCTTTTAACCCGGATGAGAATTTCAGTCTTTTTTTTTTTTTATAGTAACTGTTATCATCAAAGAATATGAAATTTTACGCTGACGCAGTGGTAAATGAAAATGAATAGATGAACAAATATATATACATCACGACATCCGGCATGACAAGGTGAGAAGAAAGCTTGGCCGGATTTGTCACAAACCGGATATAATGGTGCTGATTGACAGTGACAATTTGCATTACATGGCTGCGTGTAATTATAGTTTTTTGACCTGAATATGGAATTTCAAAGTATTTGTAATTTTTTCAAATTCTAGAATATTTTAATTTATCTGATTTAAATATAACATGAAATGCGGCAAGTCTTTTGACACACTCGTCACCTCCATTTCGAAAAGTAACACTAGTAGGAATGAGTTAGTAGTTTGTCTGAAGAGTTTTGGACTTATCTTAAACTGTCGAAGGTTAAGAACAATTTTTTTTTTGTAAATGAATGGATAAAACATACCAACCGTTGGCACCAATTATGCTTACTGTTGAATAGCAACCAATAAAGGCTTCACAGAAGAAAAGACTAATGTTGATAAAAGTAAGAATCAGAATAAAGATCGCTGCGGTACGGCCATTAAACTTATGACGTCGTACAATTAGGCCACCGCTGACTGCACCCATTGCAAGTCCAAATATGCCAAATATTGCTACAAATTTCAACTTTTGCCCATTATAGATGTTGTATTGAAAATTGATGGTATGAACAAAAAGCACGGCATTTTGCTTAACAAATAAGGACAAAGGAGTACATTTTTTGCATATTTGCCCAAAAAATAAGCAGAAGAATACCTTCCAATTCTCGGCAAATATTGTTAATAGCTTAAATGTCTTTTACTTATCTTTGGTTCTTATATTTGGCATTCGAAATGAAAATCTCACATTTTATTTTTGTGTTATCATAAATTCTATCAAGCAGTAGACAAAAATGCAGATCCATTTTCCGTTATTTTCCAAAGTCTCGATATTTCCCAGTTATTTAACCCAACTAATCAATAACTAACCCATAATTATATGTACATTGTACTGTGGTATACCGAATTCCATCTCGAGATATTTTGGCAAGAAAACCATATAGCCACGAAATGCTAATAAGTCAAGTGTCCGAGATGTTAAGAGACCGATAAATATTTTCGAGTGCAGTATTTCCCCGTATGCTTTAAACAGAGCTGAAAAAGAAATGCTGAAAATTTATGATAAGAAAGAAAAATGCAATATGATAAAAGGTTAAAACTTTCAGCGCCAAATGATAATACTAATCATAACTCATGAACAGAAATATCCAAATCGCTAAAATTATCATATTGAATTACATACTAACGATTTTCATGGATTTATTTACCATCATTATTCAAAAGTTTTGCAAT
>RCAB01000216.1:35421-100158 GCA_003640385.1 Setaria digitata | reverse complement strand
ACCTACTTCGAAGAGATTTCGGATTTCTCTAAATCGCTAAGCACATTAATTAGTCTAAAAATATCCTACTGGAGCGGTTATTGTGATATTTGGAGTTTAAGTAAAGCGCAGCTTTTGATAGTAACAAGGTTGCGTGTTCTTTTAAGAAATGAATGGTTAGCATGAAGTTAGTGTTTTGTACGGAATATTTGTTCAGTTCTCTGCAGTCATAATAATTTTTCTTACATTGTTAATTATGTCTTTAAGTAAACTTTTCCGGCCACTAAATATTTTCAGGTTTTAAAAATACCACTGTATCTCTCTCAAGATGACAAGATTTAATTATTAATTTTTATCTGTAGAATGGTTCAAATTTGAACATTTTCGCTTCAGTTGTTTTTTCTGTAATAGTTATCTGTTTATTATCACTCTAAAGAAGAAATTTTACGCTAATAGTACTTTTAAAAGTGGTAGAGATGAGATTATCTTCTTCACGGCATTAAATGAATGTTGAGACTTTGATCAGTAACACCTTATTTCCCTTTATTCGTTAATCATAGTCATATAACTTGTAAAAGGTAGTAGTGGTAGTAGGATTTTTAAATCGATAACTTTTTCTAGAACTCATTCAGAAGTGGTTATTGAAACTTTACTCTTGAATTATCAATAAAAAGGAAGGTTTAGAAGAAATTATTTTTGCAGTGCAAAACCTATAAAATTATAATTTTAATTAAATGGAGGTGTGTATGGCAAATTTTAATTTTTCTTAAAAATTATCGGAACATCATGACATCGTGAAAGACGCAATGAGGTTGCTCAGTATCAGGAAGATTGGAATGTACTTTAGTAAATTGAATTGTTCTTAATTTGACTTACTTCACTTCAAAGAGTTTCTAATTTACATCATTTAATCCCAATATATTCACTTCCTGAAATCTCGGAAGATCCAAACTGTCGTGCCTCGTTATTTCATGGTCTTTAACCGAATTTCTATTCATTTCTCACTGATTGCTTATCTTTTTTCCATGCTAAGTTCAGTAATCGAGGATTGGCTTGACATATTTCACAGTTATATCGTGATGTGATGTGGGTTTAATTTGGCGAGTTTATCAACATTTGCTATTACAATTTGGACTTCAAGTTTTAGGAAAGATTTTGTAGGGAACTGCCTTCTTACTGTAGGCAAAATACATTCCATATAGAAATAATGAAGATCGCAATTAAATTCTGTCTTACATATAAATTTCGACTGCACTTCCGCTCACTTCTGATCCACTCTCTGTTATCCCACTAGAAAATGTCGTGTTGTTGTAGGATTTACATAGTATAATATATTCAAATGAAACGAGTAGTTTTATTTCGTTCACTTCTGTTAAGTAGATTATGAGCAGTTTCAATATCTGAACCACGTGTGCCCGCACAACTTCCATTTCCCAAGCATTATATCTCATTTGTTTTGGTAGCTTTCCAAGCTTACAGGGGTCTCACTTTTTTCAATGCTTTCATCGTTTCTTTTTATAGGAGCAAATTCTTTACCTAATTTTATTCACTAACTCTAGCGTCTGCCTAAAAGTGGAAAACAATATGATTCTCTTTTGCAGGGCAATTTAAAACGGAATAAGACTGAGATGCTTGATGGCGGTAATTGAAATGGTATTTAGTTCATCCCTTCAAATGTTCAGACTATGGCACACTATTATATTCATAGATGGTATTCTCATTAAATTAATTCCTTTAATCCAAAGAGAATGCAAGTGATATAGTTGTAATTGCAAGCAAAGCAATCAGTGTGCGTAGAATCATGTTATCTTTTACGACATTATTTTCCTGCTCTTTTGTTTGACATGAATGGCAGGAAGGAAGGACGATTGTACTGCTTGTGGGAGCTTACATGAGACTGCCGGATGTGTATGCTTGCTTCTTCATACTTTTTGATCCGTACCTTCTGTTTATGATTTATTGATAGCTTTACTGGCTCGCAGGTGCTAAGCAGATTTGATTTTATTTGATCATTTTTCTAATCAAAGTGTATCTTGATCGTAAGCTTGAGATTGTTGAAATTTTTTTATATTTTGCAGTTTTTTTTTAATAATTTTCCTATATTGCCTAATTTCCTTTTTCTTTTTTAATTCCTGTGTGATTTCCTGCTGAATTAAACGCAATACAGGTAATGGGTAATTTAGATGTGAATGTAAGATTTATTCCATAATTGTAAATCTCTTCTTTCCATTATGTGTTTATCAACTGTACATTCCATTTATGATTTACTGATGAGACTTTATCAGTTGACAGATGCTAAAAGTTTGATTTTCGATCAATATATAATGTACTTTGTCGTAGATGACAGAGATTTGGGAACCAGATAGCTTTATTTAATTGCTTTGCCATCAGGGAACACTGATTTGCTACACTAAAAGTTGGTGGTCTATTTATCGGGACCACTTCATTCCATCATTTTACGTAATATAGAAAAATTATCTCAAATTTTTAATTAGGGAACTAAGTTTTCAATCTCTCGTTGAGTTCCATATTTTGTTAATGAATATCGAGTTATTTAAAATATTAAGGGATGGGATCTTTGAAAGATTGCAGTTATGTTAAACAGTGCATGCAATATAACAGTAAAAAAAAAACTAATTTTGACAAATTTGAAAGGTCATGAAAGGGAGGAAGTGAAGAAAAGCAAAGGAGAGTGGGAGGAAAGTGTAAATTTCGTTGATTGCAAGTATTGGTCAAGCCTTGCTGTTAATACACACTTTCTCCATGTTTTTTTGTTGTTGTTGTTAAATAACAATCAGATAAGAAGGATTGGATATTATTAATCTCTTCATACCGTAGTGTGATATTTTGACAATTGCTTCTGCAGTGGTTCTCTTGTGTCTTACACTTACTAGGGCTATTTCATTTATAGTTATATTAATGAATGAGGTTTTGTTACAAATTATTGTCGTCGATTCATCAACAAGTTGAAAAGTTAAACTTTATAAACTAACCATCAATTTTTCTTCGACCAGTGCACAAGGGAAATCAGGATATAGTGGAGTATGTGACTCACAGTAATGACCCTCTGAAGATATTAAGTACTGGCAACAAGAAAAGTGCTTTGATGATTTATAGCCGGTGTGCGGGAACCTGGAAAAGAGTTTTGTAACAACAAGGCTGCATTTATATGTTGGGTAGAAACAATAACAGTTAAATTATCATGATTCACTGATATATGATTAAGTAACGGTCATTGAAAGAAATGTGTGAATACGTTATTTTCTGGGTGACATATTTTTAGACGTTTATCAGTCTTCTTGACTTTCCTGCAGCCTTCTTTATTATGATACTTTGTTCAAATCACCATATTTTATATTTGATAGATTCCTTTCTTGAAATTTTGGTTCCATTCGCTTCACACTGGAATTAAACTATATGCATGGAGTAAAACGCATGACATGATTTGGATTAATAGAACATGATTACCAGATCAACTAGTAGTAATAGGGACCTTTCATCTGATTGTAAAGTGTCGCATCTTTTGAGAGCGGAGGAATAAAAAGAAAATGATCTGAGATTAGCAAAATTTCAAAAGAGGCAGCATAAGTGCTAGTTTAAAATGCAGTGCTGAACCGATTTGTTCCAGAAAATCCTTATATAATTGGAAGCGAGTAAGAATTGATCACAATTCTGAGAATTAAATTACTAATTAAATCCAGAGTATGAACTTACCTAAGACTTACATATATGTGAACACAAAGTTTGTTTCAGCGTTTTTAGTGTTTTTTGGTTGAGCTGCCACTGCATCAGGAATAGCACAAACAATAAAGCAAGAAATACTGACAGGAAATGATAAGTATTGATGATAAAAATATTATAATACCAATGTTAAAATATTGTGATGTTGCATAGAATTTATCTGCTAACGAATTGTGTACCGTGATTGACGTTGTTTTGGTGATGATTATTGACTTGTCGATTAATTCATTTGTTAAAATTTGTGAACAGATACGAAATTCAACTTGCTAATGTTGTTCATCAGTGTATTTTATTGCGAATGCACATATTTGTTTTACTAAACTGTTTCAAATGAAACAGAGATTTCTCCAGTTGATTTTGGATTATTAAGAATGGAAAATTTTTACAGAACTGATAGCAGAAGCAATGTTCAAAATCTTTATTGGTTGGTATTAATAGAGAAATGGTTTTAGTTGGTATCATTGGTAGAAGGATGTTGCTTAGTATGCGGCTATTGTCATCCGGATTTTACGTATTATTCGGTATCGTCGTTGGCTTCTTTTTAACATTTCTGTTCCTTTCAGGTACTTCTTTATTATAATTATACAGCGAAAGACATTAAGCATTGTTCAATCTTGGAGAAGTAGTAAACTGAACTGAAGGTCTTTTCTTATGAGCTTTTCGCTTTAATAAGTTGAAATGAATGTGGATTTCTTTCCCGATTTTCTTTACATTAGTTTTCAGCTGATTGGTTAATGCAGGATCCGTAAGTATGGATGAGCGAAGACTACTTAAGGGTTCATCAGAATTATTTGAGATTTGTTTTTGTTACTTTTGGTGGTTTATGAATAAATGGTACTGAAAGTTTGGTCAGCCGGACCCTACAAAATGCTCTCTTTCCGTCAAAATCCATTTGCAGCGAAATTAGTTTTCAAACCTTTAGTTTGTTTTATTGGTGGATATCTTATAGAAAGCAACATCTGTCATCATATTTCAGAATTACTTACAGCTAAGACACATGGACAGAATGATATTCTAATAATATTGGTTTATCCTTTACTGTTATCTGTTCTTTGTCAGGTGAATATAATGTGACTTCACCAGCAGCTGGGCTAGCGAATAGACAAAATTATCGGATTTCTAGGAACTTTGATGCTCATAATGAATGGGAAATTGACGATAGTAATGCACCAACTGTTCCTATGCAGTTTCACCGAAATGGAACTGACTTACATGATGGTATTTCTTCATCCTTCAAATATTATTTCATGTTGAATTCACTCTAAAAGAAACGCTTCTGTCTATTAATCTGTCGAAATTATTTGAAGGACTCAAAATTTTCACCATTTACAGAAGACGATTCTCTAGCGAGGTCACTAGAATCAAAAGTGCGAGTGTTTTGTTGGATACTAACAGGAAAGCAGAATCATGAGAAAAGAGCGAGACATGTGAAGGCAACGTGGGGTCGACGTTGTTCAAAGTAAATGGTTCCATTTTTGCTATTTTAACATGGGCAGTGGTTGTAAATATTTTTTAATAAGAAATCTTTTTTTGTATTTTAACCTCGGAAGATTAACGAGGACGAGATTTTGAATAATTTTTTGGACAAATTAGGTTATGTGTAAAGATTTTGGGAAGTAAAATAGTTCATGTTATTTCATTTATATAAAGAGAAAACTAGAAAGCATTGTCCTTGCTAACTGAGTTTAAAAAAAATGCAGCTGCAATTAAGAGGCTCAGCTTGGCTTCCTTCATTTCCTGCTACATTTTGAAATCTACCGTACCCAAAAAAAGCTTGAATGATATCTTTCATTTGGTTTGAATTATTCGATTACTGTTTTGGGTTACAGGTATTTATTCATGTCTTCCGAAACAGATCCGTCTTTGCCTTCTATAAATTTAAACATATCAGAAGGTCGGGATCATTTATGGGCCAAAACGAAGGCAGCGTTCAAATATCTTCATGATTTTTACCTGAATGATTATGACTGGTTTATGAAAGCAGACGATGATACTTATGTTATTGTGGAAAATTTGAGGTTCCCTTTTCATTTTCATTTCACTTTTGAAGTGGCTGGATTTTGTTAATTCTTGTTTCCCTTTTTTGTTCAATATTAACAAATGTTATATGCTTATTTCTGCATCTTTTTTGAAGAGACATTCAAGACAGATTTTTTAAATATTTCTTTTTGGTTTAGATAATAAGGTCGATTGATATGCATTTATAGAATACATAGGATATTATTGGAGGATAAATAGATATTAAAGTATACATTTAGATTTTCTGAGAATTCAATTTTTTAAATCGTCATAAACATTCTTTGCTTGAAATGTTGCATTTCGAGCAGCATGCGAGAATAGGAAAGGAGGAAAGTAAGTAGTTGACAGCAACACGATTATGAATGATTATTTTAGATTCATGTTGTTGGCACATGATCCAAATGAACCTGTTTGGTTTGGGTGTAAATTCAAACCGTTTACAAAGCAAGGTTATATGAGTGGTGGAGCTGGTTATGTGCTTTCCCGAGCAGCTCTTAAAAAATTTGTTAATGAAGCACTTCCGGTAATCTTAAGATCTTTAGATGGGTGATTCCACTTAAAACAGTTAATGTATCAGTGAAAAAAGAATTTAGTCAACTGAAAAAGTAGTTGATCGATGGCCAACGGTTGTCAGTTTATTGAATATTTAGTGTTTTTGCTGTGAATTCTTTTTACAGTTCCACTGACATCCCTGATTTCAGTGGAGCCTTTTTTCTTCTTCTCGAATGTTTTCAAGTTTTTGAAAAGAACTTACTAGTGGAAAGGAAAATTAAGGAAACTATTTAGTAACGAAATTAAGGATCCGAACAAGTGCAAAAAAGCTGAGAGCGGTGCAGAAGATGCAGAAATTGGGAAATGTTTGGAGAAAGTTGGTGTAAAAGCAGGCGATTCAAGAGATGCTGAGGGTCACCACAGGTTAGTAAATACTACGAAAGTCAATTAGATTAGATTGAAATGGTTTCATATCCGTTCAAGGGCATAGAGGGTTCTTTGAATTGAGATGTTGGCAGGAAGCAAAGACATTCTTATTTACTCACATTTCAGGTTTCTTCCATTTGTACCAGAGCATCATTTGATGCCAGGACATGTGGATAAAAAATTCTGGTTCTGGCAGTATACATATTACCCTATAGAACAGGTGTGTTTTTTTCGTTTTCTCGTCATCCTATCACTGACCCTCTATTGGTATCCTATCGTAAATATTACTTTTGATATTTAGAACTATATTTTCCAGTATCTTGTCCTCACGTCATTTGACAGTGCTAAATATCCTTTGATCCACGATATTTTTTTTATTTCGGAAATAATACTGATATTAATAGCTAGCTGTAAGTTTGCTATGAAGTAAATTTGTTGAAGGATTCTAAATTTTAAAGAAAAAATTTTTTTTCTCGATTAAGCCTTATTATTCCGGAGATTGGTTTTACATAGCTTAGGTTTTTATATCTTAGTTGACTTAACAGTCATTATTTACAATTTGTTCTTTTGCACAGGGTCCAGAATGCTGTAGTGATTATGCCATATCATTTCACTACGTGACTCCGTCATTGATGTATGTTTTGGAATATCTCGTTTATCATCTTCGACCTTTCGGTCAGTTTGGTTTTGTAAAATTTCATGGTTTTTCGAAACATAATTTTTTAACTTTGCAATGTTTTTCATCCTTTTGTTTTTACTCTAAACTATAATCATATTATCGTAAATGTTGGTTTTTTTTAGTTTGTAAAAATATTTTAGTGCTAGATTGTAAAAGCGGCCATTTTGACATTCATGAAGTTTTAAACGATTAAAATAGTTTTTTCTTCTCCTAATTTTAGGCATTGCAAAGAAACTGGATTTACAATCTGCAACAACAGCATATCATTTGGCGGTGAGAAATATGGGCCCCGATGATGTCTTCAGAAAAGTAGTTACTCCGAATAAAACAGTACTTCTAGTTTCGCAGAATACTGACAATACACAGGAAACATCACCGATGATGAAAGTGTAATGAAGAAGGGAGTA
The DNA here is from genome assembly GCA_003640385.1 of Setaria digitata. Taxonomy (NCBI): domain Eukaryota; kingdom Metazoa; phylum Nematoda; class Chromadorea; order Rhabditida; family Setariidae; genus Setaria; species Setaria digitata. Next base: position 92,415 of record RCAB01000216.1, on the reverse strand, counting down.
GGTGAAAGTCTTGGCAGAAGTTTTAAAATGGCGCAGAATTATGGAGAATTAACGGAAATGTTATCAATGATGGATGGCTTTTACAAAGGATATCGGTATACGGGCAAGTTATTCTTGGTACTTCAATTATATTTCTTCTTTCTCATTCACCTCTTCCTTATCTCTTCGTTATTTGAAATTTTTGTTGCCATGAAATGAGCGAAATGAAACGAATGATTGAGTAAATTGTTATGATTATTTTGTAACAGCCGTACTGATGATGGTCCTCATTTTTTCTTCAGAGCAGAAACATATTTCAGTTAATTCTGCTTACTAATTTTTTTCTCAAGATACGGGTTTTAATTTAATTAGTTGTACTTTCTTTTTGCAGATTTATCTGATTTACTTCCTTGAATTGTCATCTTTAAAGTTTTAAACTCTTAGTCATGGCAATGTTTTTATGTTGTAATCACAATGGTTCTTAATTTATTTTGTTTTTGCTAGTGATTATCGCTTAAATTTAATAATCCCAATATGATTTATCTTTTTGATAACCATCTTTTTTTTTTTGTAATTTCTGGCCGGAAATTATAAAAAATGGAATAAAATGTTGTCATAAAATTCGTCCAATACAACATCATATTTGTAAATGCTTCATTATTGTTCTGTATCCTAATGGGATTATTTTTAGTTTAGTTTAATCATTACCTTCTGTAAAGTCAATTATTTCTTCTGCTCATTATTAATTATGTTATTTCAAAGACTGCTTTTTTTAATTTGCTATTTTTCAAGTAAATTGTATATACCTATCGATTGCCGTTGCTTTAAGGATCGACCATTACTCTATTCTTGCTGCCTCCACATTTTCCTTCCCTCTGTAAAATTGGATTTTTACTCACGTTTCTCTGCAGTGAGATGAGTTCTTAGAAATCGTAAGAAGTTTAACATGAACCAGCTCAATTTATTGGTATACTTTTATCCGCATAGGTTTTGTTAACTTTATATTTTTCAAACACACAAATGATCAACTTTTTTTTGGAAATTTTTCCACTTTATATTGTACGATGTTGCTTCAGTTACATTTAATGCTTACGACATTTTATCATAAGTGTTAGCTAGTTGGTAAAGAAAGGAGGAGGGGGCATTTGTTAGTGCAGTGATATGATATGTACATATGTTTTTTGTGTAAGTTTATAGGTGTATTCATTTATCCAAACTAGGCTTTATATTTAGAGAACTAAGTGATATGATGGAAACTGACGACAACCATTTCATTTGTTTTGTTTTGTTATTTTATGGGAGAATAATAAAAGCGAATATTCATAATCGATTTTCCTGAATCTCTTGCATGCGTCATGCATAGTTCTCTTACTGAATGCTAGTATCAATATTAATAAAATATTCATTGCAAAAGTAGGTCATGTACCACAAGGCCATCAACGATTACAAACGAGTGAGCTTTCTGAAGAAATAATTGCTTGAGAGGTTCATTTCATTTGTATTAGGAGGATGAGAGCTGAGAAAATGATGTTGGTTAAGGTCCAGATCCAACAGAATAATCCGGCAAGTGATACTGTACACCCCTTTGGGGCCATTTTCTTCCTGTAAATTTTTCCTTTTGAAAGCTGTATTTATGTTTAAGGCGATGCATAAAATTTAAAATCGGCAACGGGATAGAAAATATGGCCGCTTTGCACGTAAGGTTTCTGACATCTTGAAATGACTAGTCAGGTGATTGACGAACATGATAATTATTCAAGGTATATTACTGGTATTATTGGTTCGTAGAATCTCGATGGAAGAAACAGCAGTTGGTGACTTCGTTGGAATTGATATCGGAACGACAAGTATTAAATGTTGTATTCTAGATAAGAATAGTCGGTTAGACTTTTTTTACTCATTTTGTTCCTAAGCCAGAAAAGTCCAAGATGCAATGGAGAAAGCATAATATTGATTGTTATAGTATTTTTAATGTTAAGACCTTCAGCTTTCTCAACTAACTGGAAGACGTCTGGCCCGTCATCAAAAGAGAGAAAAATACCTTTTTCACGAAGCCAAATAGCGCTGTGTTTGTATATTTCAAACGGAGAAAAAATCTCTTCTGAAAGTAGTGCACTTCAGCATTAATTAATTCGGGATTCAACTAATTTGGGAGTCTTTTCATGGTCATACTGCCTTTATTTGATTCATTGATCAATTCTATAACTGTATTTTAAATAAAAGAAACTCATTCTTTAGCCCGCACCTTTTATCAAATTTAGAATACTTACGGAAAAAACAGCAGTCCACAACGCATGGTTAAATGATGGCTCGACTTTACGCCGTGAACAGGATCCTGTTAAAATTCTAGACGTCTTACATAACCTCATCAAATCTATGGAAGTAAAGCTTTCAATGGATGTAGCGGTTAGTATTACAGGACAAATGCATGGTATTGTTCTTTGGAATGGAGAAGATTTAGCAAAAGGTTTGTGTAACATGTAGAATTGATTAAAATTTGTTTTCCGTGTGATTATAGGAAAATGATAAGGAAATGGCCTTGCATCATACGAATAAAAGTTGGTCTTCATTTAAATAAAAAGTGATAATTCTAGAAAGCCCGAATGTAACTCTATCATGTAGGAATGAAAACATCTCTAATCGATTTAACTTCCGACTACTAAATGGTTCTAGGTAAATTTACTTGTTCACCATTGATAACATGGATGGATCAAAGAGTACCCAACGAGTATCTTGATTCGCTACCCAGGTTTGATGTCCCTCGATTCTTTGAATTTTCTCGTAAAACGTTTTTATTTTGTTCTGAAGTTACTTATGCTTGTATAAGTGTTGTCTGTACCCTTTCTAACGCATTTTTCATTTCGCTTCTGTGCATGTCACTGTCATAATAATTTTTTGAAAGAACTCGTTAATGTTAATTTTGTGCTTAGTAAGTCATTAATGTTTATTGGTTTTTGTGATATGTGCAGATGGGATTATGGTAACTTACACATTGGTTTTGGCATGGTAATCCTTGCATGGCTCCATTCTTCTGGTCAACTTAACGAAGCATGGACATGCTGTGGTACCATTATGGATATGACCATTTGCTACCTTTCTCAGTCTGTTCATGCGTTCATTGGTATTCAAAATGCATATAGCTGGGGATACTGCTCCTATGATGGATGTTGGACTATATCGGTCAACGTTTTCTGCGTTCTTTCGCTTATTACAGCAATTCTGTGAAAATTATAATATTGCAATTGGAGTGACTGTACTTTTTCAGTTACCGGTGAACAGCTTGGACAAGCTGTCATCATGAGGTTCATAAAATTCAGTAATGGAAAATGAAAATTTGAATGCTTTTCTAATGAGTGTAATGCTTGTTCTGTTGATATGTCGCAAGGTATCGGATCTAGTATTGGATATCTTGGGAAGAATTCATTATGTCATCAATTAAACACATATGAAGCGAAATTTCCAAGAATAAGAAATAGAATAATTATGTAACATGAATTTTACAAAGATTCATTTTACTCCAGGATGAATTAGTACCAATCCACTTACTTCCAACGATTTGTTCAACCGAAAAAATTGTTGGTTCAGTGAGACAAGCAAGCTTTGGTCTACCAGTTGGTGCGAAACTTTTAGCATCTTGCGGTGACCTTCAAAGCACTGTATATCCATTGCTAGAACCAGGAACAGCTGGTACTTGAATTTGCAATAATTATTGCTTCATTTAATATTTTAGCAAAAAAACATCTTAAAGAGGCGTCTAGTAGTTATAACCTTTTTTTGCCAATAATTAATTAACTAATCTTTGCAATAATTTTAATCTGTATTCGTTTACAAGTGTTTAAAACTTTCCATATCTATTAGAAATATAAGCGCAAATTTGGTTAACTCTTTTTACTAAAGTTTAGTAGGAAATATTTGGAATATCTTAAATCCTAAATTTCATAATATTTCTGTACATCCATTTAATTCATCAAAAAAAGCATGGGTTAATAAATAACACTAACTTTGGAGGGTTAATCCAATAACACTAACTTTGGAGGGTTAATCCGCCCTCCAAAGTTTAGTGCATGAAAATTGATTCCTTCTTTTCGCTTTCGTTATAATAAGGCTGAATTGTATATTTCAAAGTTCACTGTAAAGGATATCAGTTGCTATTTCATTAATTACTGAAGACTCGAAACTTTAAGTGTTAAATTTGGGGACATCAGCGCAGTTGTGCTTCGTACCAACCATAGATCGGACAGCTTCAGTTCCGCTTCTTACGGAACCATTCTTTGGTAAGAGCAGAAAAGAAAAGATAATCGTAGCTGCATCAATGAATGGTGGTATTGCGATTGATTTGATTGCACAGGTGACCATAATAAACAAGCATATTCCGTTTTTAGAAGTATTTCTGGTATTCAGTGCAGATTTCTTCAGTGTCCTCATATAATGAATAATAGCGTTACTTTACAGAAGGTAGTTGAATGGGCCTCAAAAATTGTCTCAGGTACCAACAATTTAAAGGTAGATTATGAAAAGTTAAACGATGTGTTAAGTCGCGTTGGAGATTGCTCATCATCTGTAGTCGTCAAACCAGTGTTTATACCGGAACGTGCGGACAGTGCTCTATCATATATTTCTGGAATCAATTCAAGTACCACCATTGATGAGGTATGCTTGATAGTAGAAATTTTGTTGTTATGCTTCTTCAACTAGGAGTCGTTTAAAAATTCACGCCATCCAACTTACGATTGAATTAACTGAGTTGGTGTTTGAAATATCGCTCATTTCCGGAAAAGTTTTATTTTTCGGGATCAATTCAGATGTGAAAAAATTTGATTCAAGTTATGATGTCACTAAGAGCAGTGATAGAAAATTATGATGAATGAAATAAGTTGAAGGAATTCAATTTAGAAATGAAAATTGTATTTCTATAAACCGAGTTGATATCTAATCCAACAACCTTGTGGTTGGATCACCTCCTGTTATGAAATATTTCGAAAAAAAACATAGATTAATAAATACTATGATAACTTTTAATAGAGCATAAATCAAAAAAGTAACAGGAATGTTGGAATTAATTAGAAAATTGATATAAAGAAGGGCAAGTTTAAAAGAAATAGGGCACTTGTGAAGTGTAAGAGCAAGATATTTCTGGAAGACTGAGGTAAAGTAAATTTCGGAATTGGTGTCAAACTCCTTGCAAAACTAATTTTAAAGTTCAATAATGGAACAAATCGTACTAGTGAAATCGAAGTTGAATGAATGTAACTTCAAAGTATCATCATTTCACATGAACATTATATTAGTACTATGCAGTTTCTGCAGTGCAGATATCTATTAATGAAATTAATGTAAGTTTGAACAGTGCTAATATAACTCACTGAAGCTTCTTTAAAAAAGCTTTTGGGATCACTTTCAACAACCTCTTTCATAAATTCATAGCGCATAATTTTAAATTGTGTCGTTTGGTCACATAGATAGCATAAATAAATAAGTGTAACGAATATGCCTGAGGAGTGGATATTTATTTTACTAATCTTGTCTAGTGCTGATGTGTTTCCATTAATCATTCTTGAGAAAGAAATTTTGTTTTTCAGCTGCTTCATTGTACAGCCCGTGGAATCATTTCCAACATATTCCGCCTTCTTCCACCATATCAACTTCGAGAATGGGGCATTGAACGTATCAGACCAGCTGGTAATGCGAATAAAAATTATTTCATCCACGAAATAGTCCGACAGTGTCAAGGGATACTCGAAGTGATTACCACGGCTGATGCGTGTTCGAATTGCAGCGCAGCGTATGGTGCAGCACTCCATGCACTTCACTTTTTACGTACAAAATGATTGTCTTTTAAATATCTTTATATTGTGACACAAAACTTGGGATCACGGTCAATGGCCAAGTGCTCAGTGGTCAACTGTGTTATTTGTGAATAAATATAAAATGAAATTGGCAGTAAATTTTTGAAAATCAAAGAGTAATTCATCTTTTATTCTTTTAAACGGAATTAACTTCCATAAAACTATTTTTATCATTGCGATTACTGCATTCACGACAGATGATATGAGTGTGAAAACTTAATAACATCATTATTAAAATATTAGACTTACTAACTTAAAGTGGAAGTAACTTCGTTGGACTGATTAGGAGAGTTATGGTTGTTTGGTTGGTCATGATAGGTGGAACTTATGTGATTTTAATTTTCCATTTCATACGTCCTTCATTAATGACATCTTTGCAAATGTTGTAGAAGTTCTGAAAAATTTATCATTTTTTTTTAAACAGCGCCATTGACGACAATGCATGCTACTCCTCAAAGAGCCTAATTTTGTTAATTAGGATTATTAAGTGATAATTGAATCAAGGATTAATGAGCATGAGAACAGGGATCGCAAGATAATAGGACAACTAATTAGTTCGTATTGAGAAAAAATAAGCATATTGATTTAATTAATTTGTTGAAGTTAAAGTGTTTTCTTCGTGAATTGTTTGTAAACTATTATTGCTTTCCTGAACAGGACAAAGATTTAGATTCTGATCTGGATATTTAATAAGGAGTGAGGTTGTTCCCTCTTAATCGATGCTTTGGGATCATGAGTTGGTGCTCTCAATTAAGAAATTGTTGAATTTGATAAATTTATGGACATTTCTTGATATTTGATCTCGTTTTTATTCAAAGGTTTTTTTTTTCTGAATTGGAAAATAGGAATTCATTTTTTTTTAGAAGTTCTTCATTTTGGATGTATATTTTTCTATAAATTAAAGTTATTCTAATTAACTTGGCAACAAGTTATCGGGTCACTTCCACCTGAATATCTAAGAAGTGATTATTTTGATTTTTAATTTAAATTTTGCACTTTTTTCTGTCATTTCTGACAGCGCGAAAGCCTTTGATTGCATCTTAACTAACAAGTTTTTTAGTCCTTTGTTGGTTTACTCTCTTTATTAAATCAGAATTAAATCTTGGAAATTCCTTACTGANTGGAAATCTGTCTTTTACTTTGAGTTAGACCCAAAGGTATTTTGTTTTTTCCCTGTTATGAAAATAAGATTTAGGCCACTTAATTGTATTAATAAACAAAAACTGTGAAAATTTTTCCCCAAAATTCTTACCTTCTCGCATGAAATTTCATTGAATTAAATTTTTTAATTTGAATTTATTAATTCGTTGTACTATAAAAGTCTGCTGAAACTGTTGATGAATTGATGTATTAAGAGCACTGTTTTCCTTTATTCTCTTTATCCCTTTTTTCGACATACATAAGAATTAGGCCAATTCAAAAAGCAATTAGTAGTTTTTTCTTTAGACACGTTTGATTTTTTTTTTTTTGGGTCGTCGCAGATCTTAGGGTCGAGGGAGACTGTCCACGCAAAATGCACAGAAGCATAAAATACGCGTACACGCACGTGTTTGGCTACGTGAGTAAGCATCACTGTTCCAGTTTCATGACTGATGTGGTATTTAACATTGTGCCATCATCTGTCAAGTTGAATTTAGAAATAATAAGACGTAAGCAACAGATCACTTCTCAAGCCACGAATATTCGTCTCTTCTAGAAACAATCTTTCAGCTGGTAAATTTGCTTACGGAGAAGAAAGCTTGATTGATAGAATGAAATTTTGAATGTTTAGCTTGCTGGCATATGGGGATCTGTACTGACATAAGATCTTTCATTCAGTTTACATATAAAATTTCCATTCTGTCGAATCGTCTGTGGCACTTCTTTAAGCGATAATTAGTTTATAAAAGTGATTTAATGAAGCAGTTCAAGTGAGGACAGTTTTCCTGAACTTGTCTAATGGTTTCTTATCACTCTTAAAACTTCGTACCATTAACATAATTGCTCACTGATCAATATTGCACACTGATAGTATGGAAACAGAAAGGGTCACATGAATCGCTAGTTTACTTCAATTTATCAGAGAGTAAGCCTTGCCATTTCATCCTACGAGTCCGATAGGTTCAAATTTGCACTCTGCAAAAAGGTCTCGTTAGTTGTGTTGCAATTTATGGTCTCGAAACTAATGCTTTGAACTAAGGAAGAGAGTACCGAGTTTTTTTATCGGTTCATTTCACAAAGGCTTTTTAATAACAGTGCCTTCATAGTCATTTGTGAGCCATCAGATCATAACGATTGCTAATCGAAAACTCAGAATGAAAAGAAAGAAGAACAAAGGTAAGAAAATGATCAGGGACAAAGGTTAATTAAGTTGTTTGTTTGTGGTGGAAGAGAATGGAAAAATAATTTTGGTATCCATTAATACAGGTAAGACAATATGTGTCTGAAGTGTCGTTAAAGAATTACTCATTGATTGAAAGATTTATTTTCAATCAAAAGGTGGATGACAATATAAAAGTTGAGAAGAATGAGTAAATAATTCATTGTATGACATATGTAGAAATTTTGATAGCAAAAATAAATAGACTGTTTGAAAGTATTGTAAAAGATCCAGATTAAGTCATTTCGAAGGCTTTTTTTCCTGGAATTTCTCGGAAATATCACTACATGTATTTGTTTAATTTGGTAGTACTCACATATTGTTTGTTTTCTAGAAGTCCAACTTGAGTACTTTATCAGGATGGATCTGACAATGAAAGAATGTTTGACTTGACTACACCTAGACATATATTACACACCTTCTGAACATAAGCATTTATTAGACACATTTTCAAATATCTTGATAAGGAAATCATCAAGGAGGAAATTAAGTAACAGTCTTGAAATGCCAAAGAAATAAAACTGAGACAGATTAACTAAACTGCAGATAAAAATTAACTGGATGAATTAATCATCATATTTGTCATATGCTTCTTAAGTATGGTTATTATTCAGGGCAATTTTTGGCTACTTTTGCTTTCTGATTCTTTTCGCGATGCCTCGGTGGTACAGTCTAATGCCTCAGCAACATACCTATCTTTTCAGTTACGTTTTTGTATCATAAGCAACTTTCTGGTTTTATTGACCCTTCAAATTTCATGGAAGGCTTCTATCGGTTTAACTAAAAACTGAAACAGTAAGCTTTTTTTATTCCTCACTTGATAAAAATTGCCATAATTATTTCAAACTGCCTAATTATTGCTCTTTGTGAAAACATGAATTAAACAATTTTTCCAAGCCGTCGATTCGGAATGACAATAAGAAAGTGAAAATAATTGGGACAGTTTTCCGTCATCTTTTATCATCCATTAGCAAATTTTATGAAATATTAATATTTTTTAAAAAATTTTTCTAAAATTTATAGTTTTTATGAGCAGTCATTCAATAACACACATTAAGTACCGTTGAAATAGCTATGTAGTCATTTCTCCCACAACTAATTAATGAGGATAATATTATTTTATTCCATTTCTCTTTCTCTTTCTCTCTCCCTGTTTCTCTCATTCTCTTGCCCTTTATTTTCGGATAAAAGGAAAAGGTGAAAGAGATAGATGAAATAAACAGTAAAGATGCAGACGATGGAATGGGAGGTCGTAAGGAATACACGAAGATACGTAATTAGGGCAACAGTATAATTGGCTGTGGCGGAAAACTTACGTTCCGTAAAACTTAAACGGTTTTGTGCATGTCATGAACGGTTCACTGCTTTTTATACTTACTTTGGTGGCTGTTGATATCGTATCATCTACTGATAAGCAGAAACATCCCTACTCACGTAAGTATAATTTTCATACTTACGTAAAATATTGTTACCTATCTCAAAGTTATACTTTGAAGAACATCGAAACTATCCCAATGATGGAAAGTTTAATTAGTGAAAGTTTAATTAAAAATGGTTGACACAGTAGATACTGCGAATATGTAACAGCTGGCTTTCACTGAGTGAAAGTAATGTTTCATTTATAAATCGAAATGGTAAGAATTAGTTTTGGAGTTTTATAAATTTCGTCTTAAAATTGAATTCTTAACACTTTTTATTGAGCTTAGTAGTTTGATGATGCAAAATAACACACCCTCCATTCATCGCTAATTGTCAGTAGTGAGGGAACGGCTGAAAATTTACGAACCATTCTTGCATGCTTCACACTTTACCAAATTTATAAAATTCAAAATCGCTATATTTCAACTTCTTTTTAAATTAGACGTTTCTCTTTGATATCAAATTATAGTCCAAAGTTTCATTATTCATCTTTGTGCAGAAAATTCAAAAAAAAAGGAAGAAAAAGCAAGCTCTTTAGAAATATGTTTTCAAAATATCTCAGATTTTGTTTTATAAACAAATGTTAGAGGAATTTAAAAAAGAAATGACATTTTAGAAGATAATTAATCTGTTTGAAGGATTAGTTAATCCAAAATGACTGACGAATTGATTTCAGCGAAGCATCGCTAATTCGCGTTATGGGTATACTAAAGCCAAGAGATTTTTATTTGAACAAATTTATTCTGTAACTTAAAACTTATTTCCAATAGACTGACAATCAATCTGATAATTCACAGTTATTTTCTAATATTTTCCTCCATTTTTTTTAATCTTTCAGTTGATTTTATACAATTGGATATTATAGTTTTCAATGTTCATTTCACACTGTTACGAAAATGCATTTCTTTTCATTTTAAATCCCTCCCGTAAAATTGTTCTTTCATCCCCTACAGGAACAAATTATAGCAGTGGCAATTTTATACATTTTTTCAGTTATTTCCGACATTTTTTCATTTACGATATTTCCAATTTTTTTTCTTAAAATCAAAAATTTTCGCTTGAATTATTGTGTTTACCAAAGATAAAATACTGAGATCTTAAATATGTGATAAACAATTAAGAACGTAAATTGCTGGGTTACATTGTTGCTTTCTGTTTTTCATTATTCAAGTATTGCAATTTGAATTCCATTTTTAGCATGTCACATTTAAAACTTTGTGACAAACATTTGATCAATGTATGAAAGAAGTGAATTCAAAAGATAATAAATATTGACGAGACCGCTCGTAGATTATTACACATGATAATGACCTGTAGAGAATTCTTTCGCTACTCTTTTTTTTTTCGTAGAATAAATCACCAAAGGAATATGAAATTACAGCAGATGTTTGCAATTCTTTATATCAACATGGTGATAATTAGAGCGGTGGCTATGTTTGAGCAAATATGTCGTCGTAGTGATAACAGAGGGAATCTGTGTTGATTCTTTGAAGAGAATGAACTTTTCTAATCTCAAGCATTACTAAGCAAAAACTAAGAGGACTTTTCACGTTTTTGTTTTATAATTAGCTAGTGTAAGCAGCATAACTAGTTAATAAGAAGCTAAATTAAAATGGCAAATAAGGTTAATATAAGAAAGCTTATCACTCTGCAAGCTGGTGCTGTATTCAGAAAATTAAATATGGAAATTGGTGCTTCAGAAATTCTTTCTTTTTTCCTCTCTTTTCATTGGGAAAATCTGCTTAAATCGAATATCCCATTCCGCAGCTTACTTTGCCATTTTTTCTTGCTGGCAACTGATGTTTCATTATTGGTAGACGAAAATCCACACTTTTTAACATCATTTTTTGTTGAGAGGACTTGAAAAGACCTTCTTTTGCAATATAAAGTATTGTTTACAACTGAATTGATAAACTAAAAACACAAAATCTTAAAACTCGTTATCGCCAAATCTAGAGTTTCACTTTTTAAAAATTAGACAGCTGTATGGGATTTCACGCTTGTAATTGTGAAAAAATAAAATTCACACAGTTTAATTTTTTATTCCTATTTATCGACTTTTGTCTTAAAATTTGAGATTTTTTTTCTCAAGAAATTAAAATTTGAGCATTCATATTTAAGCACATATTAGTTCTCTCTAATTCTCAGGTCAGCAGGTGAGAACACTAGGATAAGGAGCTATTATAGTAAAAAATTCATTACATTTTAAATGATGTAAAAGTTACGACTATTTTCTAAATTAGTTCTGTGGAATTTATAATTTATAAGAACACAGTTATCTATTAATAATATGAGTTCTGAGCCTCTGACTTACGCCACACCACTAAGGTACTTTCCGCGGAATAATAACATTCAAGACTAAATTAAATTATTTCTGTTTTACTAGTTGAAAAATATTTTGATTTTGTTTCAAATTTTATTATCCATTCTATCAAATTTTGCAAAAGAAGCCATAAACCCTTTTCGAAATTTATATTTAATCCTCTGAAAATGCTAAAATGTGAAATCTTGTTTTATTCAATCAGAAATTTTTTAGTCGAAACACAAATAACAGATATAAAGTCTTGTTCTTCATGTTCTGTTAGCATCGATGTCATTTTGTTAATTCTATTAATTTCTCTTTGGTGGAACGATGCAAAAATAATAATCCATTTCAAATTTCATACTAAAAGTTCAGAAAATTTTCATAAATTTTAAATCGAGATATTTGTTGTATACGTGACCAATTTTACTTTTAATTATTACAATTTTGGATTGGTGCGCTTGCTGAGCAAATATTGTGACAGAACATGAAGTAGGGGATGAGTGGACCAAAGAGAAGATAGATGAATAAGATTAAAAGAACAGGTTGATTCCATGCAGGTCGATGAATCCTTCATTCGGTCATCGTTAGAATCAATCACTAGGATACATCGGGTCAACCACCGATACACCTTATCTCGACATTACGCATACCGGAAAATAGCCGTCCGTTCTGTTCTTCTTCCACCCATGCTACTGCAATAGTTGCAACACAATCCAGTTACATAATAAGTATATTATAAGAGGAAATGGAAAAGGACTACCTATCAGTGACTAAGTTTTTAATTAAAAGAAAAAAAAGGTAACTAATTCGTTTTACATCATATTTTAACACTGCAATAAATACATAAATAATGAAACAGTGAAACAACTTGTCACATTATTCAGCATACTTCTCGGTAATTCTTAAAAGCCGCTTCGTTGTTCAACCAATAAACTTTAAGATTCGAAAGGAATTTGACGTTTTAACTTTTGTATATTGGTCTTTTTTTAGGAATTTTCAATGCTGTTGTCTAGTTTATACAAATTTATGCTTTTATTATATTTATATATGAAATCAAACAATTTTTTTACAACACAAAATTTAAAGATTATTTTTCGGTTTATTTTATGATAGTTGTATTTAGGGATAGCGTAGATTTTAAGCTAACTACTATTAATCATGTACATTCTAACGAGGATCCCTTATTGCGATAGGCTTTTATTGACTGTAATGTTTGTTTGATACTGATTTTTATATTGAATACAGAAAGGTGTTTCAAGATCTTTTTCAGCAAATACCACAGCACAAAAAATAATAGAACACTTTCAAATTTTAAAATTTTATTTGGACTGAATCTTCAATTCGAAATAATTGAAACTCGCACTAACTATTAACGACCACTTGTTCCAGAGCACTACCGATACAAACGTCAGTTCGACACCTCAAATACGCCACAAATTGACTTGAACATTACCGTACCGTACGTATTCAGCGCTCGATTATATCCATTCGGTGAAGCCAGAGGTGATAAGGTTCTGACAGGATCTTCACAGATCATCAAATTAAACAAATCATTCAAATTTCTCGGCAAGGAATATGACGCCGTCAATGTAGCCTTTTGATGATAATTTTTGAGAAAAAATATTTTCAGTTTCATTATTTCTCAATTCATTTTAAATACTGTCGTTCTGACATAAAAAGCTTTCTTTAATTAGAAATCATAGGTATTCTAAAAACTATTCATTTTTAAATAAATCAAAAGTTACAGCAATTACGCGTTTTAAGAAAAAAAGATGAAATGAAATCAAAGCATTGCATCATATGAGTCAAAATATTATGTAGCATATATTCAAGACTTGAGCATGTGAAAAAATCANCGTTTTAAGAAAAAAAGATGAAATGAAATCAAAGCATTGCATCATATGAGTCAAAATATTATGTAGCATATATTCAAGACTTGAGCATGTGAAAAAATCAAAATTTTTTAGTTAGTTTCATTTTTTCTCGAAAGTCACAGATCCGTCGTGATGGTGCAATTGGTCTATCAGCGGTACCGATGAAACCATCAAACTTACCATCTCCACAACCAGTGATTGCTGTTTATTGGATGTCAGCACAGGGCGGAAAAGTCCATTATAGAGAATCAAATGGTAACTTTGAATTATTTAATGCTTTCACGTTCTAATGAGGGTGAAGATTAGAAAACAACTTGGTTCTAAATTACATTTGAAGTAAGTAATTAGCAGCCACTGATTTCGATTGGCGAGAGTACAGTGGTAAGATACAATAATCCTACTGACTATTCTTTCTGAACTTTTAATAAGTTTGAATAAAACAGCAATGTTATAAGTTGCTGATTAAATTGTGAACTTTCCGCAAGAAACTGAAATTACAAATGCATGCAACGAATTTATCGACTCCCTTTTTATTAAAATAAATGGTTACGCATTTTATAGATAGTTCAGTTATCAATACATTACTACTGCCGAATTTTCCACTTTTCCGGAATATTTTATAAAATCTCGAAAAAAATTTCAACATTTTCTTTTTCCTTATAGATTCGTCAGTACTGCATTTGGTGGAAAACGAAGTAAATATTCAATACCGTTATGGATCAGCATTCAAGCCCAATGCAGTACTCATTGTTACCTGGGAAAATACTCATGACATTACAGAACCCGTAAGTACTATTCATAATTAGTTCAGAATCACAAGTACAGATAAGTCTCATCATTATCCTCTCCTTATATATTATTAGTACTATTAATGACTAATTAAACTTTGATGAATGATCCATAAAATTCTCCATAGCTATCACACGTACCTATCAAATTTAAATTAATTCTACTTGTTATTTCGGAAGCGAGGAAAAATGAGGAAAAAGTAAATCATAAAAATTACGAATAAAAAATAAAATACATTGCAGAATTCGGAAGGTAATTCGTTTCAAGTGGCATTGGTTATGAGTAATAGTGGAACATTTGCGCATATTGTGTATAGCAAACTGAGTACAAATAAAAATGCTGTGGTGAACATTTATTTGTATATTGAAGATTTTGGGTAAATCAAAAATTAATTTAAATTCAGACTTATTTCATGATTTTATGAAATTCAGATGTTCAAATTTGGTTCTCTTCGTTTGTTAAGTTTATCTTCAGATAAGTTAAATGCAGTCAAATTCTCTCAATTTCTCTCGAAGTCATAGGATGGTTCACTTATTAGGTAGTGATCTGTTTGATTTTGCAGGCTGGTTTTAGTGGCGCAGATGGTCATTATTCATTGCCTGGATCAGGAACTCAAGATGCAATACAACTGGCTGAGAAGAGTGATATTGGTATACCGGGGGAGTTCTTGTTCCGGATCGATTCTGACCAAGTGTTTCTTTGCGGAGCCGGCTATAAGGTGTTTATTCGTCGCAGTGATTAAAAGAATACCAAGTGAACAGGATGTTTCGTTATAATGATTTTATTAGTCCTCATACTGTTGATTTGCGGTGAAATGATAAGTTGAAAATTCAAAGGAAGGAATTCATTAAATTAATTTGAGGGAGAAGAGTGTGCTGAAACCTGTGGGAAAGCAGAATGGGGCCTAGACTGTACTAGACAATGTCACTGTGATGGTGGTGCACGCTGCAACCTTGAAACCGGAGCATGTCCTGGCGGAAAATGCAACCCTGGTTGGACCGGAGGACCAATTTGTGAAGATGGTTTGTTTTCACATATCAAAGAATATTATTTAGATAAGTTGACAACAATAAAAGTTGCAGATGTGGATGAATGTGCGGAGAAAGATGACCTTTGTCCCCGAGAACAACCAGATTGTGTCAATACCGCGGGAGCATACTTATGCATTTGTTATGAATATGATAACATTACTCAGACATGTAAAGGCAAGCGTTTGATCTTAAGTTTCAAATAGTAAATTCTTGCGGTTTTATAATTGCTTTTGAAGTTTAAGGTACATTACCTCATAAGGTTGGGAAAAATGAACCGATACCAGTGAGTGTGGTGTCGGTGCAACCGGTACTGGCATCAACGACAAATGTTCCCAGTTTCCAAACAACAAAACGTTCCAGCACCACAACGCAATTGTCGACATCGCCAAATTCATTGAATGACTCCAAGACAATCCTATTTACTCCGGTTACGACCAAGGTAGGTTTCTGTTAGATTATACTGCTGGCTATTTTCTTTATTCTTATGGGTTTATCATTTTATTTTCTCGGAAGCTATCTACTCATTATTTCCCATTAGCTGAAGAAGTTTTGGAAGGATCCAATCGCCTCATTTGTCAAGTACGTTAATATTTCTTTAGACAGTTTTTATGCAATCACCGAACACTGGCGATACATCATATCGAGATCATTTTATTGCGCCTTTGTTATACTATCCTACAGGTCGACCTCCTTGCCCTAAAAGCTGAATTACTCGAGTATTGCACCCTTTAACTGATTGTTCCAAATGCTCAATTAATTATTCAAGGGAAATTATTGCAGAAGACCGTTTTGAATATCGCTTCACCAACTTGTCGTTGTGACGTAAATGCGGAGTGTCTCGGAGGAGTATGTAAATGCAAATCCGGATGGACAGGTGATGGCAAATCTTGTGTTGATATTAACGAATGCTTTGGCGAGCCAAGTGTCTGTGGTGCTCATGCATTATGCGAGAATACTCCAGGCTCATACAGCTGTCAGTGTAATATAGGATATATATTTGATCGGAATGGGAAATGTATCGGTAAGTTTCTGAAGTCTCAGAAGGATTTTTGAAATATATCGAAATCATTTAGATGTAGTATGTCCATATGATATATTGCATATTTGTCTCAGATTTCATTTCAAAACCTTTTTCTTTTAAATTTGAAGATAAAAAATAAGAAATTAACTGCTCTAGCTCTACTGACTGATAATGAATTAATATAAAGTTTTACATTTCCACCACTTCCTAACACTGCCATTTTCAATGCAAGAACTTATGCAATCAAATTAAAAAAGAAAAACCATGAATGAAATAGCGACTGTGCAGAAAATGAAAAATGATTCATCTATGCATAAATTTCTCAGATATTCTTTAGATCTGGACGAATGTGCAGAAGGAATAGTAGTCTGTGGCGGTGGTAAAAATAGCTCCGTTTGTGTGAATACGGACGGTAGCTATGAATGTCGATGTGCACCCGGTTATGCGGGAAATCCGGATAGCCCACATGGTTGTGTCGGTAACTATCTCGAAGCTCTTCTTCACTTTGCCATTTTATTGCGAACCAAATGTCCTTAAACTTCACTGGCTACAGATGAAGCTTAGCGAATGAAGTGCATTCACTTTTTAGACGTGAATGAATGCCAGCTGTCAGATTTCTATTGTGGCGAGAAAGGAGTTTGCAAGAATTTGGTTGGCAGTTATGAATGCGAATGTGCGGAAGGCTTTCAGCGTGATCAGTACACGGGACAATGTGTTGATATCGACGAGTGCAAGTAAGGGAAACTGTGACAAACTGCTCATCTAGCAGCAATTAGCGGTGGAACATAAATACATTAATTGGCATGTTGTTGATGGGAAGTTATTTCAGATATGACCCGTGTGATAAATCAGCAGCATGCACTAATTTGCACGGGTCCTTCCGATGCTCTTGTATGGATGGATTTGTCGGCAATGGGGTTGAATGCCACGGTAAGTCAGTCCGGCTTCTAGAGTTCTAAAAGTCATCCCTGACCCTCAGTAAAATCACTGTTTCACGAAATTGCGGAAGTATTTCTTTGAAACTACCAGTCAGTTAGGTTTTCGATGATTAGAATGGAATCTCCAACCATAATTGGCTCATTTCGGGCCTAGAATGAGGAAAAATTATTGCAATCGATTGCAGTCAATATTTCGATGAATAAGCTGCTATCCATAGGTTTTACAGAAACGATTCTGTTCTCGGTTGATAAACCAACACTTGAAATACCTGCACGGCCAAATGCTGTTTCTGATTACCTTATGGCTGCACCTCTTCAAGTTTTTGGCCGAACCTACCGTACACTTTATGTAGGCGTTTTGTCTTATTTTTCAGCTTTATCTGTTCTGTTATTTCTATCTAAATCATAAATCATAGTGAGTGCTAATTCATAAAGCAAAGCGTGCTATTATCCTAATCTTCCAGCCTAGGCTATCGACTATCCGAACTGAGTGATTTAAGATAGCCAGCATCCAGCGACCCCTAATTAACTTGTATGAAACATACTGAAAATGTTATTGAACCTCAGTCGAGTTTTTAGTGATAGCAGTTGAAAAAAAGGCAATGTCTGTATTATTAAAATTATTAATTTTGGATTTCATCAAATGGTGGAATAAGTTTCGGCGAGCCGCTTCCACTTAAACTTGACGGTAACGTTCGTTTTCCGGCATTTTTACCACTTTACCAGCATTATACTTTCCACGATGGCTCAAAAGTGGCGCTGAAAGTCGTCGATGGTTGGTAGATTTCATTTCTCTCCCTTAATTGTCCTTTAATTCGAATAAAATAAAAGCAGGTCATCGAAAATTAGTAGTATATGATGAAGTTTTTTTCGCAGATTAAACTCCCAAAAGAACCTAACAGGTATCGCGGAAGTAATTCCGGTTGTTTAGTGCAACATATCATTTGTAAGAGATCCTGGGTAGGAGGCTGTCGGAGAAATTTAATCACGCTTGTTGTCTTTACTTGGCTGTCTTTAACTGCTGGGCCAGTACATTATCTTCTAACGTGGCAGAAGATTCCAAAAATGTTTCAAGAACGTTTTTGATGTGCTGCAAAGATCTAGTGCGATTTCAGAAGCCAGAAGGAAGTAGTGGAATTCAAAACTCACTACCATCCAATTTGTCCATAAGAGAAAGATAAGAAAAGAGTGGAATAAGATGGAGTAGTAAGTAGAATGAAGCCCGTTCTCTAAACACACCTGGATACATGTTTTAGACGTAGATCCTTTCTAAACATAATTGAACACATGTTTGAGATGTGGATCCAAAAGACTACACATTACTGGCTCGTCTTTCTCTAAGTGTACACAACAAATTCCATCAAAAAGATTTTCGTGCGCGTTCATTGATGATCATTTCATATGACCGTATGTTGCAGATGGACACTGATCAGGTACTTTCATCCATTTTAATTTATTTCATTAGAATTTAAATCTGTTTCTGAAAACTTTCTTTGCAGCAGTACTCGGAGAAATGCTGCCATTATTGGAGAGAGAAAGTGCCAACGTTAAATACGCACAAAACTTCCATTATTAAGCAATGATTGTAGGAGAATTCATTCGAAGTTGTAATAGCACGAGGTGATAATGCCACATTTGCAATGTACTTATTCGAGCAGATAGAATCAGATAGTGGCCTGAGTGGATTCTCATCGGGAGTTGAATTCTTCGAGTTGCCTTTTGATATGCTGGCCAACCATTCGAATATCGGGGAGCGAGGGAAGTGGCTATTCCGGGTTGATGGGGTGTTGCCGTTACATTGTCCTGCCGGTACTTTGGATCCTCCTCTGTGTCAAAAAGGTTGCATTTGCATTTTTCTTCAGCAGTCCAGTTTTTCATGCAGGCTAGCCAGATATTTTCTAGAAACGTGAATATCTCTTCAAAAGGCATGTGTCGCGAAGTCTAGTGTCATGAATCTTTAAACTTTGTTCGAAGTGTTGCTGTGCTAGCATCGAAAAGCTAATAAGTATATTTCAAGGCTGGACAATTCAGAGACTCACTAGTTCACGATGGATGATAATGAGTGATCAAGAAAGTGTTCATTTCAGAATGTGATGCAGGTGCATGGGGTTTCCGTTGTGAGAATAAGTGTCACTGTCGTAATGATATCCCGTGTGATTTTGCTACCGGCTTTTGTTCTAATGCTCAATGTGCAGATGGTTGGATGGGTGTCAGCTGTTTCGAAGGTTAGTTACCAGTTAGAAAGTCTGGATTTTAAAATTAAAAATTTGGATTTAAGAAATTGAAAATTTTTTGGGTTGGTTTGGATGCATTCATTTAATTATCAAAAGTATTGTTTTTGTTTTACTAATTTTTACCTTAGTCTCACAATTTCAGATGTGACAGTGCTGCCTAAGCAAATGAGTTTTACAGAATCTCCCATCATCTAGAGCAGCGATGCATCGAATGTAATTATACTGCGCTGTCATGTCCCAAATAAGTTCGCAGTGCCAGCTGTCACAGATCATTTAATTGCATATTGATGGAGTCCGTCATCAAGAATGACAATGTTTGTGCTAGCATATGTGACATGAATAATTGCATTACAGATGTGAATGAATGTATCACGGAAAGGCATAACTGTTCGTTGAAAGCGACATGTATTAATGAGATCGGAACGTATCGATGCAAATGTAATGAACTTTTTTTGGGCGACGGATTCACATGCAAACGTATGTCCACTATTTGCTTATGGTACAGATGAGGAAACTTTTTATGTTCTGAAGAGAAGGGACAGTGTTAGGTCTAAATGTGACTTGCAGAGGCGGATGCATGTTACCTGAGGTACAGAGAGAAGTGTTCGATAAATGCTGTTTGTGACGAAAAATCTCCGGAAGGTCCGGAATGTGTTTGTAACGAAGGTTACCATGGTGATGGCTTGAACTGTCTCAGAATTAATGCTCCACTTGGTTTGTTAAAACATCATTTCTCTTACTCCTTCTTCATTTCAAACCACTTCAGTATTTCTAAGAAACATAAAGTTGTTGTATAAATGAAATACATTCAAATTCAAGCGAATTTTATTTGCATATGAAATCTAAAATTATGAAAGATTAACAAAATTTCCATCATTGACTATTACACGAAAGGATTTCCCACTTTTATCAACTTTATGGCATCATTTTTCGAAAGAACAAAGCAATTCTTTCACCAGAATTAATTTATATTTTCGAACATTATTAAGAATGTTAATTGAACAAAACTTTTCAGAAGAACCAATAACACCTGTGCTCGATAATGCAATTAACACAGATGTGCCACTTGGAATACCAAAAAGTGTTGAAACTGATAATGATATAGAAGAAACACCGTTTATGATGCACAACTGGATCAATGAGCCAGTAAAGATTGAAGTTTCAGTTGCTTTTAATGGAACAGGTCTCATGATTGAATTGAATCTTAATCGTTCCAGGTAAGTAGTGAATCAGTATCACAGCAAAAACAACAGGGAACAAGCAAGAAATTGCCTGCAACTACCAGTCCACCACTTGCCAAAGATTACAGTGACGTTGGAAATGAGCTTTATGTCGGTGGTAAATTGGTGGAAGAAACAGATAACAGTAGCAGTAAGTGCCACTACACCTTTCCTTGTCTCAGGATATTGCCTAATTTCACTGATCCTTGTGTAAAAGCTATTTTCCTATGAGTGTTTAATGCTTTGAGTAGCAAATCTGTCGTCTTGGTCCACTCGGTAAATTCTTTATTTCTTTTTCAAGAACGTATTGTTTCGCAGCACTTTTAATTAATCAGGCAAAAGTAATTAAAGTGGAATAATTAATAATAAATGTATGGGATGATTTCAGCTTGGTTTCTCTTAGTACCAGTGGCATTATGTGCATTTTGGGCTGTCCTAATAGTCGTTATCGTTGCCATATGTTGTCGGAAAAAAAGGTTAAATATTTCAAGATAAATAGGCATGAAAATCTCTA
The DNA here is from genome assembly GCA_003640385.1 of Setaria digitata. NCBI lineage: Eukaryota > Metazoa > Nematoda > Chromadorea > Rhabditida > Setariidae > Setaria > Setaria digitata. The sequence goes on along the minus strand of RCAB01000216.1, from coordinate 70,886 downwards.
AAAATAGCTTACAAATTTCATTTCAGAGATATTTAAAATGTTTCCGAATTTCAATCACCTAATTTCAAGAAAAACGCCGATTTTTTTGTTCTAAGTTTTAAAACCACTTTACTTTGCACCCAAGACATTTATTTCTTTTCTGGTTTAACTATCTGCTATTTGGATAATTAACTTGCCTTAGTCATTCAAGAGTTCGAAAATTTATTCTGCTGTCTTCCTGACAAAGCGTTTTCATTTCTCCACAACAAGATACTAAAACAGCAAACAATATAAAAGTTAATTTAAATCTTTACATCATTCGACAAAACCATTATTAATATATTCAGGAAATTATCATCACCGCTGATGTTTCAAGATCCTGTTGGCATGTCCGGTTGGAGGAAGCCTCAAGTTATGAGTACATATCCTTCCCATTTCCCTGCTCAGTATTAGTTGTTGTTTCCATCTTACTGAAAATATTGTTATTTTTCCTTCTCTGTCTGCGTATATTAATTTTATGCTCTGCTGTTAAGTCCGAGACTTCTTAAATTACCAAATTTCCTTCAGTACGCCTTGCGCGACAACGCATATTCATGTACATGTGGTAATAGTCGTCTTAGAAGTTTTCTTCTACCGGAATAAACTGCTTCTCAAATAGAGCATGTAAGTTATACAAACTGATCTGAACCACTGAATAAGTAGCAGTGTTTCCTTGGCTAGCTTCAATTTTTCAGGAAATTTTTCCATCTAACAGTTGTGAACTCTGTTCTGTCTGTATAAACGCAATATTTTTTCATATTTCGTGAGCGGATCTGTATCCAGTAAGTAACTGATGATCTGATGTGAAGAATCAATAAGAGAATTAAGTAAAAAGATTTCAAAATCAAATGATATAAATTATCTGTATTTACCTACGAAATTTTTATTATTTCCTGTTACTAAATTTCTCCCTATTGTACAAATAGGAACAGTTCTTACTAACAAAGCAACTCTGTTCTTCTAACTCAAGTCCAAATTTTCTAGCAACTAGTCAGATGTTTATACTTGTGTCAAAATTTTAAAAATGGTCTTGGAACTTGTGTAGCTCTAAAAACTAAACTTTGGATTTATCTTTCTTAATCCATGCAGTAACCCACTGGTACGAGCTTGATTTGTTGTATTTGTCAGCTCCCTTTCCTTCTACTTCACTCTCTTATGCTCCTCTCCTATTCATCCGATGTTTTTCCTGAATGTTGTCATAAATGTTATGACAGGAACGAAAGTTACATTAATTTCCAGAATTCAACTGAAAATGACAGAAAGTTGCAGCCGGAAACTGCAATAAAGCCGAGTGATCAAGAGCAGTACTGAACGGTGGTCGAGTGATTAAGGGTCACAGTGAACAGGAGCGTAGCTATATAAAAAATGATCTAATTTAACTGCCAAGAATAGTATCGAATGCGAAGAGAAAAATAAAAGTTAAAGCTCATTTTTAACATCAAATAATAGTCAGAAGATCGAGAAAATGGTTGAGGTAAAAATAATAAAAAAATTACACTAGCAAATTATATTTTCTAAATATTTGACAATGTTGAGTTTTGTTTCGACTGCAGCTTGTAATATAATCAAGAGGACAAGTGATAAAATCAATCTATAGAATAAGCAAAAGATCAAGGGTTAATGAAAAGATAGGGTCAGTTCCAAACTATTTAACAATTCAATTAGTAAAGTGAAATGAAATTCACTGAGTTGTTTTTCCTCTCCTTTTGCACTTCCACGCTTTCAGCACTTTTTCCTTCTGAAAATTAGGTTTTAATAATTTCACCTGGAACTATCTCGCACTCGATTTCATCCGCAAATGATATTGAGTCTTAAACCATTTCTAATTCATTTGATTTGACAAAAAATAAAAAGTAATGAAGCTAGTTTCAAGGATTTTTTTTTAAAAACCATTTGCGAATTTAATTAATTCAACCAATTACGAATAAAATGGTTAAAAGGTTGTTTAAATTTTCTTAGCTCTTCCATTATAGCTTGTTAGAACTTGCTTTAATCTTTTTTTAGCTACTCTAAACTTTTAAAATCTTCGTGCGAGAAAGTTCAATTGTGATTGTTTTCTAGATAAAGAATTATCCAGAAAATTTGGGGCAGATACAAGTTAAGGAATTTAAAAGTGGATCAGAACAGTTATGGATACTCATCAGGATGACTGCTAACAAATGTTTTCAGACTCTCCATGTAACTCCGGAAGAAGGCACACATTGATCCCTCAATAAGACGCCTTGGAATGCCACTCTGGAATTTGTTAAGCATTCAAAATTTAAACAGAATATTTCAAAACTCTGGCACATCATATAAAATAGCATTCAATGTAACGCTCATCTCACTTTGCGACGATTCACTGATTGTGTGTCCGAGAAATTTCCTTTTTTCAGTTCCTCATTAAAACGATATGAACTTAAAAAAATAAATAAAGTATGCTTAAAATTAATTTAATTATAAGCTACATTTAAACTTAAGTATGAAATGAATAAATCTACCTTAATATCACTTTCCTGAATCCATTCAATTCGAGACATTCTCGAATCACTTAAACAACGTATTACTCGAACATAATTTGCTCCATTAATTCCACGTACGAGTTTCTGGCTTCCATTTGTTGGTACAACCGAAGAATCTACTGATACGTAAGCTCCCTCGTACACATCTTTCTCGGTATCAAGTATCATTCTACGAACATCCAAAAAATCCCTACAAACTTCCGAAGCATTCAAAGAAAAAAATTACATTTAGCATATTCCCACCATTAAAAATAGGTTAACTCGTTGTCATCGTTTTATTTTTGTACCTTGGAGTTTTCCACAGTAACCAGGTGATATGGATGAGCTTTTTGCCAGACAAAGTTTAAGTCGCATCTTAAATTCACTTCTCGTCATCAGCCAAGACGGCAATGTTATTTTTTATGTTCTCAATTTTCCTAAGTTTCAGGGAGGGAAGGGGAGGGAAGGAGAAAAAAAAAGGCTAACCGCGGTGAAATATAACCACGCAGTACTGGAGTAGTAGTGAAATAAACTAATTCTGTTGTTGGATCAATATGAAGTACTACCTAAAATGAAAAAAACCTTTTCTCAAATTTCCATTAAAAATTCATCATCTCTCTAAAAACTGTGTTATTGATAAAAATTAGTTCTTTGTGTATCCTCCAAATTAATCACTACTAGTTAATTGTTAATGAATTTAAAAACTTGTTACTTTAAAGTCGGTGATTTGTTTGTTCCACAATTTATTATCTTTCCAAATAACTTTGAATAAGGATTTCGGTGAGCATGAAATCACATCTTGAATATAATATACTTGTTTCTCTTTTGATATACGTATTTCTGGATCACATCTAGAATTAGAGTCAAAGTATGCAATATTTTACATATGACTAATCTGTGGATTATTTATTAACTAAAAAGAAATTTCAGTGTAACATAAAAGTTAAACAATTTGCCACCCTTCTATGTTCTTAAAAAAACCAGCTTCTCGAGGTAAATGTAATAAAAAAAAAAACTACCCCAGCACTTCATCGACATCTGCTGTCCACTCGAAGCAGTACCTTTGTGTGCGAATGAAAAGCTGAAATTATATACCTGTGTAAAAGTTTCCAAGAGTTCACTTCTGTTAGCAACTCCTTAGCTTTTGACTTTGCTCTTTCAACTTCCTCGATATATTGTGCTTTCGAGTATACTTTACCTGTAATCAATATCGTGGATAAACTGTCGTCATCTGAATCTGAAAAAATCATGAATCACACAGGTGATCATCAATCGTTATTGGCCAAATAAAGTGTCACTTATGAAGAATGTTGGAATGATTAAAAGTAGCAGGAGAAACAGTGAAGAATGTATTGAAGAATGGTTCAACTGTGCTACTTTCAGTAAAATTAAAGAAATATTTGCATTAAATAGAAGCTTGTAATAAATGAAACGTTCCATCAAATGATATAATGATCTAAATAGTTAACTTGTTGTAACTGAAATACTGCTAATCATCATATCTTATCATTATTGCCGATCTTGCTAATCTCATTCTTCTCTATCTGTATTTTTAGTTGGTGACACATCTAATGACAGCTAAAGATTACGTGAGCTTGCGTCTCTTGCGTCTGCTTCTATCTATCCCTATGGTAGGTACTATTAGTGAAGAACGGTGTCTATCAAAGAATGAAAGTTAAGAGTCAATTGATCCTACCAAAAAACGTTACCATAAGTGAAAATGTCTAGTGAGCCAACAATTCAACACAATGACGCCTTCCACGTTTACTCCCCGTCAAATTTTTGTTCTCATGTCAACAAGTCCTTCGATTTTCAAATGAGATGAAACGTGTACCGGAGGAGTACTCCATGGCTGAACGGAATTCTTCATCGGTGTGTGCATTTCTCTCTGAGACTTCCGAGAGAGTGTTGTTATTTGGCATTATCATACAACGACGTTCACGTGGCAAAATGTGAAACGGTACCAACCAAAGTTGAAACCAAGCTACCACAAAAGATGATACCAGTACCATATATTGGGGCAAACTACCCTGCACCGGTGAAAAAAAGAATAGAGCCTGAAGATATTCAAGTGTGATATTTAAAGCTTTATTGCAAAACAATATAAAAATGGATTATTTATTTAGTTCTATTAGAATGAAAACTGTTAGTTTAAGTTTTCTGAGTAAATACGCTTCAGTGCTGGTCCATCCAATTGACACTATCCAAAATTTTTCAAATTTTAACCAAATTCTTCCATTATTTTCTTGTCATTTTTAAATTTAGTCTCAAATTTCCACACAACTTCCTGACTTGTCTTACTTTCCACATAATGTTTATTTCCAAATTCCAACAGTCACCTTCCCTTTCTCAAATTATTAGGAATGAAGAGATGGAAAAAAAAACCTTAACAAGAAGAAAGATTGTGGTTGCGATAGTTGTGATGGCAACTGGAAGCCAATGACCAATTAACAAGATTGAATAGAATAGGATTAGGACACACATACGAATAACTGCTGTGATCTGAAGGAAACGATTTAAAGGCTCTGGTTTTTTCTTAAATTTTTTAATTTTAGGTTATAAAAGTCACAGAAAATCTTATTCAACGCACATTTACTTCATACTGAAAAGAAAGAAAAGAGAACTTACGACAACATCGAACAGTGAAAGCTTCATAAAATCTGGTTGCAAAATGTCGACCTCACGAAAAAATACTACTGGCCAATCGCTACCTTTACTGACCTATAAAAGACATTAGTTTAAAATAAGTAGCAATTCAGAAATAAGAATGAAATTATCTGCTGCCTTATTATCCCTCCTCTCACAACCGACTAACTGACTAATACTGACTAATAACCGGTTAAGCTTTATTTTTGAAAAAAGTGTACTTACAGACTGCTTTAAACTTGAAATTAGTACTAAATTTAGTGACAACAAGAATTTTTTATGTAAGGTGAGCAAGTGATCATAAAACAGCTTTCGGTAGCCAGATAGGTGTTAAGAACACCAGTGAATTCTTCCCAAAAGAAACTCACCGTAGAAATGACCCACAGCAAAGCTGTGAGGCACACATCAAATACTATCACTACAATAAATCGTCGTCGATCCTAAAAAATTCTGCAAATATAGAACTACCATGTGGTAAATTCAAAATCTAAAAAATTGCTCTAAACATTTCATATGGCTGTCCTACATAACTTCAGAGCAATAAATCTTTTGATTGGAATTAAAATTTAGAGTCTAGGATGTTATTAGGCGGCCGGGGTACCCGGAAATATCCCTTGTCAGTAATTTCTAAACATTCTTCAAACTAAAGTTGGCAGTAATTTACAATAGATGTGAGACAAAATAAACAAGCTTCGCCACAGGCTAACTTTGCTTATCCGCGATTCCCTAGACAGGAAAAATTCCTCGGTGCTGCTCATTTTACGGTATAGTGTAACTTCACTTTCTTCATTGCTTCTTGCCAAACCTTTGTGCCCATCAGCACCAGTCATACGTTTTTCTTTGCTTGGTTTAATTTTTACTTATCTGAAGAAATTACTTTTTTCACTGCATATCAACAAACACTGTGCATAAGAAATTATTTCAGTTCGTGAAGACATTATTTCAGTTCGTGAAGAGTGATTTAGTTTCTAACAGCGATTCCTCTGACTTCATCGTTGCTTTTCCTACCTACTCTGTTCTAAATTACTAAAACTTAAGCAGAATTATAAAGTGAACTGACCAGAAATACCGTTAAACGCATTATTGTGAAGAACATTAATTAAAATAGAAATGAAAAAGAGACAAGTCACCGAATATGTGAAATTAATATAAAGCGACGACTGGTTGCACCATCGCCACTATTTCAGTCTTTTACCCACTTCAGTGTTTGATTCTGAAAGTTTTAGAAAGTTCGATGATGACATTATAAATTGTTTGTTGCCTTTTAGTAAATCCATTGATAAGCGTGCATATGAAACTAAGCTATATCAAGGCAATTCTGTAAGGCGTATGCTATATATACTCAAAACTTATCCGAAGCATTAACAAATACTCCACTTATTATGATGTAATTAATTACAGAAGTCTATTTTTCATTAACAGAAAAAAAAAACGAAACAAAAGTGTATTGGGCGACATTGTCAAAAAAAGGAAAGAGAAAATGAATAGGGAAGCGAAGAAACGAATGTACTTATCATCATTATCAGTATTATAATTCTCTCACAGCCACAAAATAAGTCGTATTCACACTGGACTGATATCACTAGGACTGTTCACTGATAACGCTAACGACATTTCTATTCAAACATCCATTGTATGCACAATGCTCTTCCATTCAGCTGTCCCTGAATTACATTTATATGACAAATAGTTATGGGTTAATTTTTCAATTGCAGAATTGTTTCCAATTTATTCATGCAGAAAAGCTAAATAAGAAACTTGTTTTTTAAGAATTTTTTTCGAGATCTAAAGGAAAAATTACTAAATGGAGATGAATGTAATGAACTGAGATATGAATGAAATTATATATTTAAATGTAATTATTTGTATATTTAAAGTTTAATTACTATGATTCGGTTGCATATAAATTAAAATACGAAAATATACCATGAGGAAGCATAGCAACAAAATAATGCACTTTCATTCACGGATTTATGACAATATGTTTGGACTGATTTGATTGATTGATTTATTGATGAAATGATCACTAAAAGCACTGATTCACCCCACAATGGTTTCGTTCAAACTTGATCGATGATTGCATGACAGGTGATAAACAAATGTAAATTTGATAGCAGCAAATGCATAATCTATTCATAGTTTATGCGGTTATAATTACGAGATAATAGTCATAAAAACAAGCGTTGGAGGAAATGACTACGTTGGCATGTACGTATAGACGTATCAATTAGACAGAGCATAATGTGATAGCTTTTCAATTCATATCAATGATATTTCAGTTTATTGAGAGAACTTTGATATGCAAATAAGTTGAAAACAATATGAATACGTCTTATAGAACCATTTTCAAACTTACCTTTAGCAAATTTGAAATTTCTGCTTAGTTTAAACTTTTTAAAACTCTTTCCAAAGGAAAAGCTTGATGAGCTTGTAAATGATTCTATATGTCATTTCAATTATAACCAAAGTGATCTGATCATTGTCGCATTCACATTTCGGTAAATAACAAAGCTGACCTAACATTTCGAAATAGGTTTAATCCTGCACATGTTGGTCCTCCTGAATATCAGCATCACAATCATTAGTAATAAGTATATCATTCTCTACAATAGCAGGTTGAACGTTTAAAGTGATGTTGAACCATGGCTTTCTGCTGGCATATCATTAGATGACTTACTTGCTTCGATTTCTTCGAGTTTTCCTTTCTGAAGAGAAGATTTTATTGGAATAATAATAAAGCAACAGTGATGTAAGGCAGTGTTCTCGAAGAATTCACTTTCAGCACTTGGAAAAATTAATGCTCTACTCCGCAGCCACTGGTAGAGTTGAAGATAAAACATTGCTTTGGATCACCTAGTTCCATCTTTTGAGAAGCGCTAAAATATGAATGATCAAATTTTGCATGCTGTGCTGCATTTTTGCAATATTTATCAAATAAAACTGGGTTTTGCATAGAAGCACTAATGTTATACAGTCACCTACTTTTACTGCAATTTACTTCAGTTTGTACATTTTTTTCTCGAGATTCACAAGTCACGTGGAGTATTTTACATTCAGATTATTTATGCCACAGAAATATGAGAAACTGTGTCTGATTAATGTGATATAATAAAGGTGTGAAGAAGATTCTTTCATTATTACTATTACTTTTAGAGCGAGAAAGTTAATGCATCAGAATTTACTGGAACAAAATAAAAGCTTTAAAGAAATTTTTCCTAGCAGTAATTTATAAAAAATTCTGATTTTCAAAATAATTTTCTTTCAAACTAAAAAAAGTAAGTGATGGATACAAAAAACATTCATTTCACAATCTATTTAAATAATTTATGTTTTATTCAACTTTAATATGTATCTAATAGAAGGTTGAGTAAATCCAAGCACATCTTAATTTCTTTAATTATCCAATCTATTTTTGCAAAATAAAAATGAGAGCATGAAATCATGGAAAAGCATTATTATGTGGCTAATTCTTCTCGAAGTTTTTAAATCACATGTTTACGTAAACTTAGATAAAACGTTCTAATCAGATAAAAGTCCTGCATGTCCTGACGAGCGCTATTCTAATAAATTAAAATTATTTAGAAGCATTAAGCAGAAACAGTGGAACACTGAGGACTTTTCTGTCAAAAAGTTACAGTGATAAAATTAACATATTGATAAAGATCGCATGAGGAAGAGTAAGATGCCATGCAAACGGGTCAGATACTTTCCATTTGCTTGAGATAATTTGCTAGTGAGTTCAAATATATCGTACCAAAAGGTGAATAAATTCTTTTAAAGGAAAAAGCAAAATTCACATAGAATTTGATCGTTTTTTTTTTTTTTTTGTACCATTTGCTTTAATTTGAAGTAATAAGATTTGATTACTTAGTATACAGAAAAGTATCATTTTATCTTATTGTCTCTTTTTAGAAAAGAAATATAATTATTTATGGGAAGTTTACTATTACTAATATTATTAAAAATCTGTAGCGAGGCATTTGCAAGGATAATATTCTCTCCAGAATCATCGAATAAAATCGTGAAATTTTTTTAGACCTTACCTTTCTTTTTAAAGATTATCGTATATTTTAAAAGTTTCAACTAATGTTTCGCTTACAATTCTTAATTATCTATTGTTTTCAGTTTTATCGTAGCCTCATCTCACGATCAAATAGCAAATTCGATTGTAGCCAAGATTATTGAAGCCGGCCACTTGTGCCTAATGAACGAACTAGCCTGTCACATGAACATAATAGCACAATAAATTAATTATGACAATCTTTCCAACAGCAAAGATTGCAATCTGTAATTGAGTAGGCTGATTTAGCAAAATTAAACGAATTTCGTACTCTAACAATGTAATTACTAAAATTATTCACGATGACTACGTCATTATAAATTCATTTATTTAAAGCTTTGTAAGGCCCTCAAATCCATTTAAATAAGACCCACAATAAATGAATAGATGTATGAACAATCTGTTCACATCTCGAGAGCATTTATTTTTTTTTTCTGAATGTAAAAATTCCTCTTCACTGCCATCGAAATCATTTAATTTTATACGAATGTGAATGCTTACCTGTGCGTTAAATATGACTTTCCAGAAGGTCTTGAAAGCTTAACAATAAACGAAACCCCAAATGGACACGCAACAATGTGGAACCGATGCAGAATGAAAGACAAGGAAGAGAAGGAATGGAAGAATTCTATCAAACAATAAGCTGGTAAAATTTTTCTCATAAATTTTTGAATTGCTGCAAATAAAGCCAACAAGCTCCTTTTTTTTCGAGATCTGAGAGTTCTTAGCAAGTGAATATTAACTTTTATCAAATTCCTTTTTAATCTTGACAAACCCTTTAGATTGGCTTGATCAAATAGATATCAGCATTACAGTCATATCTAGCTCTATGAACATGCACTGTGTTTAACAGTCGTATCAGTTACCAAATATATCTTGCCATATTTCCTTTGAATGTAAGTTCAATCCATTATATAACAGCTTATTAGATGACGTGCGACATCCTTATTTGGAATACTAATATTCCTTCCATTACAAAATTTATTGTTCTAGCAACGGGTAGTGTAAGAGTTGCATCAGTAATGAGAGCTCTCAGTCTGAAGTGCCAGAATACCATTCTTTATGACCATCGTTCTCGAAGAAGAAAAAGATGATGGAGAGGAGGACGAAGTTGAGCTCACCTCTATTAATGTCACTAAAATTAAAAGACACAGCTGATGCGACATAAGACAGAGAAGAGACCTTCCTTGTTTTCCACCACTCCATTCCATTTCCTGTCTCCCTTTGCCCCGTCCCCATCGTCATCTCGTTTCTGTCATCGTAACCTCACATCGTACCCACTCGAAGAATGACCCCACTTCGAGTGCCCCTCTTATTGACCGAAATTCTCGGACATCTTCGTTATTTTCATCGGTCTTGTCACCAATGGTGTCGTTGTTGTCGTGGCATAATTATGGAAATTGAACTTTTGAGCGCCACCGTTATCTTCTTCCTCCGTTTTCAGAATCACCATTTCGCTCCTCATACTCATCCTTGTCCAGTACAATAACCTGGAAGTTCTTTTTTCCTTTTCAGTGGTTATATTTTTTTCCCATTTGTAATAATTAACCATTCCAGCTCTATAACATTCCAAACACTAACATCGGAGTTTCACTCAATCAGTTAGCTTTCTTATATTTCTCCTAAGACTGATATTAGCCAGATCAGCATAAAACAATCCGTCAATTGCTGATAATTAACTTCACCTGCTGATTTTCTATTATTCTATTATGAAGAGCAGGTCTGTAATAATCCTTGCAAAATTTATAGGAATCTATAATAAAGTCATTATTATTAGCCTGTTTCCAAGTTTCATAAACATTGTTTTCAGTATCAGCTGGATGGCGTAGCAATGTAGATGAATGAGATACTTCTGACGTTCACATCATTTGACTGCACTTACTGCATCCTAGTTTGATCACTACTACAAACAGCTTCAAGTCTACTTTCATCTCCTTTGCCACAGAATTTTGCTGGAACAAGCCTCAAGTAGGACACTGCAACAGATGTAACGCAATTTAATACACTTTCTGACTCATTGCCTATTTTTTACATTTCAAGGAAATGTATGTACGGCTTCGATTTACTGTACAAGAGAATTTTTCAGGAAAAATGCATTGTCGGAAAAAATGAGAAAAGGAAGGTCGAGGTTGAGAAGAGGAGAAGTGAAGGAGAAAAATGGTTTTAGCAAAAAAAAGACATTCCCTTCCTCTCAAACGTCAAGAATTTCTTGATGTGTTTGATGAAAATTATTTTTACATTATTTTTGAAATTTTAACTAAAAAAAATTTGCGGTGACGTAATTTTTGGTTTTCTCCAGAATTACAGAATATTCAGATATTTATTAAAAATTTTCTCAACTTCATCTATTTCAAAAAAGGCGAAAAACTGAAGAAAAATGTAAAGATTTTGGAAAATCTAGAACGCTGATAACATTATTAATTATAACCAGCATTATCTTTGACTATTTACTGGGACCAATTTCCGGAGTATTTGGCAAGCTGCACCATTGGAACAAGGCATAAAATCATTTTGTTGATTCATTGGACTAGTTCTCAAAAACTACTTTACTGCTTCAGCTCTGCATCTGTTATCTTTTTACTTATGGTCATTAGGTAGTAGTAGTAAATATTTTGAGAAGTTTGATTTCATTACTATTTCTTTTTAAAATTCTGACAAAATTTTATTTGTAAAAAAATGGTTTCAAGATTTTTTAACCAGTTTCGTAGCAAAACTTTTTATAACAGAGTTATTCATTCGTTGTTTGATTTTTACTTTGTTTTTCATTGGAAAGAATCAAAACAAAGCTGATTAGCAAAAAAATCTCAAACTTATTACTGCCTTTTCTCAATTTCAGTTTTGCATCAAGAACTGCATTTTTCCCCAAACAGATTTACTTTACCATGTTTTTTCGTCCTCTGCCCTCCTGAACGGGTTTCCTGCCCGTTCTCGAGACAGTTATTTGTTTAAATAACGAAACTTTTCCTAACCATCTCTTATACCAACCTAAAAAAAGTTTGTTGTAATAGAGAATAAGAGACACCGAAGTTTTTTTTTAATAGAAGAATAAGATTATAAGACTATTCTAAGATGAGCATGGACTGGAATTAGGTCAGGTTGTCTGAGTCAGAGCGAGGGCGGATCATCTGGAACTTCTACATATCCTCACTATTATCACTTACTCAGAACATTCTTTCAAAAACTAAGAACTGACCTCTTTGAGCATTAAGAATAGAAAATTTTAAAAAGTTTTCTCTCTATCGTTGTTTTTCATTCTCTGACCTACATAAAGGATCACTCTCTCACATCCACATTCCTTCTCTTTCATCAGTCACTGTTACCTTTTCTCTTATTATTTATTATATTTAAAATACAAACTCAAGTTTTGTAAAATCGATGGTTTGCATAACAATAGCCTAGAAAAATTAGGTGATATTTTATCGGATTTACATTTTGCTAATTAATTTAGGGTGAATTCAGACTTACATCTCCCTACTCATTGTGATTTACCAAGTGTTTTACGAAAAGGCAAGATGTGTTATAGGCATGTTATATTACAAGGTATGTTATATAACTTTGTTATACTGACCTTATGAGCCTGATAAATTCGCTCAATTAATGAGTGGCGTAGATGTCTGTTGGAGAAATTTCAAACTTTTAAAAACTGAAAACAATCTCTTTACTACCATCAATACATTTACTTTTTAGCATAAAGAGGAATCGGACTGTTGTCTGCAACTTGAAATCCTCTTGTAATGTGTAATGAATTTCTTTGTCATCATCTTATTGAAAGAACCAAATCCTTTCAGTAAATTGATGCATAAAAAGGTGGAAGAGGATATGCAACTTGGAATAATGGAATTTTTAAAAACAAAATTAATGAATAATTGTGATAATTAATGCTGTTCGCTAACAACAGTATTTGTGATGAATTTTCTCATCAAATCTTTGTTTTCTCTTCTTGTTGCCAACCAATAAATTCGTCAAGTAGTGAAGAAAGATAGATGACGAAAATATATCACTCAGTTCCGGGAAAAGAGAAAACTCAACATAGGGTAAAAGTTGAAATGATTTTTTTAAAAAGTGAGATGCCAAAGTAGAGGGAATAATATTTCATTAACAGATTAAAATCAAAATCAAATAATCCACTGGGTCACAAAGGACTGGTTCGTAAGAATTCAATAAAATAATAAGTTCAGGTAATTACACAATCATGCTGCTAAGATTAAAATATCTGAATTACTAAGATATATCGGGATATTTACTTTTACATTTCCATAAATTCATAGGTGAACTTTGTAGTAGTAGCTTTAAATACTTAAATGTAATACTTTAATACTTTAAATACTTAAATGGTCGTTAGGGAATAACAGCCAGCAAGGGTTGAGACAATGGAAGGAATAAAGTGAAAGTTAATTATTCATTTGCTACTGCAGTGTTTCTTGATGTTACATGTTACGAAGATGTATGCTTCCACTCCAACTGATTCCATCTATCCTCTTTGATCAGAATACTGCTTGCACTGTTGATGAAAAATGTGAGAGAGGTCATTCTCGAAATTCACAAGAATTTGTCCTAGCATGTTTTGACACCGCTTAGAGGGCAATAGTCACTTCTTTGCCTACATAAGAAATTTAACTCTCACTTCGGAAAATTTAATGCAAATTAATTCCAATACATACACACGCACATAGATATGTAATGCATACAAACAAACATTTTTACTGACAGAAATTTCCATTGTTCGCTAATTTCAGTGCATTTGAAATGAACCGTGAAATTGTTTCCAAATGTCCCACTTCAGTGCAAATTATAATGAAACATTTCTTTTCTCTTTATTTTCGTCAGCAACGGAGGCGATGGGAAAATATTTTAAAAATGTGATAATAATCTTTTCGAGTTTTATTTCCTCACCCTCCCTTAACTATTTCATTTCACCACTCCCTCACTTTCACGCACTTCGTCTATAATAACTACATTACATTCAATATGCTCATCATATAAATTTTCGTAAACTGTGGACAAAAACGCCCTTTCTAATCACCTCTGCACCGCCGCTGCTTTTTATGCACAACCACTTTGGTCCTAAACTTTGCACATGCCTTTTTTGACGTGTACATTATGGACGTTATATAAATTTGACTTAAATATTCAAATATTTATGTATATACATGCCTGTTCTAGAAACTCAAGTGTTATACAAATTCATGAGCATTAAAAAATTACTGCATTAAAATAATGCCAACTTGTAATATCTCATTTACTGTTACTTTGAAATTAAATTAACAGCTTTTGCACATAGTCTTTTTTGCTCCTAGTAGTTATGGATCTCGATGCATAATTTTCGAATATTTTTTTTTTTAAATTTAGAAAAGGTTTATACTTTATTAATCTACTTAAATTAAACAATTTTAGTATACAGTAAAACTAAATTATATTGGGTATTTCATGTAATTAACTTTACTGTTTATTTAAATTAAACAATTTTAGTATACAATAAAACTAAATTATATTGGGTATTTCTATTTTAATCATGTAATTAACTTTACTGTTTACTTAAAGTATTTAATGCAGCTAGATAAGATAAATTAGTACAATTTCATTACTTAATGCTAAAGTGTAAATCTATTTACATACTATGCTGCAGTGTAATAAATAAGATCCTTTTGATTTTTTTCTTTTCCTTGAGGAAAAAGTTTTAATTAAATTTAAGAACATGGGATGTTTACTCTGATTAAATAAGCTTTAAATTCTATAATTGAAAATCCATATAATTAATTTTAATGTTATCCAACATTCCTTTGTATTAATGCATCCAGTTATAAATGAAAACTAAACTTTCTTTCAAGCTCCCATACGCTTATCAGTTGGAAGAGTATGATATCAGAATTTTGCTCTCATTAAAGTCGTTCTTAGCTGAGCGATGATTTCGAGTTATATGCCTATTCAATCTTTCATTTCTATTCTAAATAAAGTTTTTTTTTTGAAACGCCGTCTGGCTTAAGTCATCATTGATCTTTATCTTATCACCATAGCACTACTGACAACGATTTACACGTCACTTTTAAGTTTTATTTTGTCATTTACTGCTAAATTTGCTCTTTGTTTTAACACTATTTTATTAATTATATTTGGTTAATTGACAAATGTTGTTTTACTTATATGATAAGTGCTCAAAAGGGTAAAAATCCAACCAGTAATTTATGATACCAAATAGTTTGAAAATATTCATTTTGATTTTTAGTCCAAGCTATTTCTGTAATAATTTATCATCATTGATTTCAATTTTGAGCGGTTATCACAAGTATTTCATTACGTTATTTTGCTAGTACACCAATTAGATGGTCATGTTATTATAAAAATTAATGGGAAGTTCACTTTGGAAATTCCTCGCATGTTTCCTTTCTTATTTCACTTTTGAAAAATGAAAATTCCACGCTCTTCTCACTTCGCATACAAAAGAGAAGGGATTAGTAAAAACAAAAAAAGATTATTTTTCTTGCAAGCAGTTGCATTTTTGTTGTAATAAATTTTTTGAAAGACAGATTGGTGTAAATTTTGCAAAAACTGGAAAATGGGATAATAGTAAAAATGTTTGTCTCTTTTGTATTTGAAATCTTTTGCAACCTTTGCATTCTCGTTTTCCCTCGACTACAACCGTCGACAAATATCCCTTGTTAAGTAATTCTTATTTCACATATAAATAATATCGAGTCACATAATAATGCTGATGGTGATTATGATAAAGGCAATATTATATTTATAAAATATTGCTGTTGCTAGTAGTAATATTAATAATAATAAAGTGGTAATATCACATTTTGTAGTGATCACTGTAATCATCATAGCAATCTCGCATTCTTACTATTGGTAATAATAATTGCTGTTGTAGTACCATTATCACTTTCGCCGATTAAGATTTTGGGTATTAAATGTAGTCCAATAATGGTTTTGCAAAACTGGTCTAGAGTTACACATGCGTTATTTTTGCTGTTTTTGATTTTACTTTTATTTCTTTCCGTCAAATTTCCAATAATTAAGTATTTTTTTGAAATACCATTATTAATTTCCAATAATTAGGTATTTTTTTGAAATACCATTACTAATTCTTTTTAATATCAATGATATTTTAGTTACTCGAATCAAAGATGAAGAGGTATCGGAGGTTATAATATAGTTTTGGAAATTTACAAAAAATATCGGAAAGTATCTAAAACTGAACTTCGAAAGTAATAATATCAAACTTTCGTTTACATTTAAATATATTTATTTACCAAACTCTTTGGTTCTGAAACAAGTGCACCATAGACAAGTAAGGCTCATAACGTAGTTGAAAGCATAACAGGCGGAAGACCAATTTTCTCGTAAGATAATGCTAAAACCAATGAAAGCTGTTCATTCATCTGTTAGTTTTTTCATTCTCTCTCTGTAAATAATGCTATCACAATTAATAATATATCTTTTTCTTTAATAACCTGTGAAATATGAGCCCATTAAGAACAATTATTTCGGTGAGACAATTGCGAAGAGTTTGGAAAGGAATGATTTGGAGGCCACTTTAAATAGGAATCCTGTTTCTTCCAACTTCCCTTGTGACAGAAGCAAGTATGTGACATACACGTATATGCCTTCGAATCTTCGATGGGAACTTCCTCCCTGTAAACAGCTCTTCAATTTTTGAATCGATTTCTTCTTTCGTCTATTTTATGTCCAAGGTATTTCACCTATTTCCAGCTTATCACCTGATCAATCAATGTAACAAATGCAAAAATTCGTTATAATGACAAAACCGGTTAACTTATTGTAATTTGGACTAATTGTTATTTTTTCGGGCAAAACTTTAGAGAGTTTCCTAGCCTTCAGTAAGCTTCCCGATCCATCATTTATTACTATTTAATAGTTACCATTTTCATTTTGCTATGTAATAAAGGTATCCTAACAGTATCTAATGTGCATTAGCTTAGAATTCCAAATTCTAATAAAACCTTTCATATTCATATATCTTTTAATTTGCTATGAAGAAATCTTGAGAAAAGAAAGAGTAAGTTGATGGAAGGTTTAGTAAGGAAGTAGGCTGCTACCGGTAGCAGGTGATGTTGGTGTTTCACCGGAATGCTTTGGTTCTGGTTTGTGACAGTAATAGAGCCGTAGACTGGACTCTTCTGCAAGCAAATTATAAGTAGCATCCCACTGCTATCATCTCACACTTTCTTATCGATAATTTGTTGACTTTTCTCAGTGATTCGTTCTTGACCTAGATAAATCATCTCATTTTCCTTCTCTATCTCCATTTTCCCGATATCCGACAGTTCCTTATCCTTCCCTTTCTCTCCTCATATCTACCGTCTCGTCTCATTAACTCTCCTTTCTACTTCTCATCAAGACTTAGAGTTCATCATCAGCTTCCTGTACACACACACACACACACACACACACTCACACACGCGCATGCACACACGTATTGGATATGTAAAAGAAAAAGAATATGTAATTATTAGATCATAATAGTTTATTTTTCTATAACTTCCGGCATATCATTAATATTCTGGATTAACCGACAAATTTATGATTATTACTGTTATCATCATTATTTTCTTATTCATTCTTCCATTCATCCGTAATATTTATCGATTGATAGATTTCTTTCCTATTTATCAATCTTCTCACGAAATATATGAGTAATATTTTATGGACAGTCTGGAATTCCTAATTGTATTTGTGCCACTCTTGGAGAGCACGATAATTATAAATTATGAGCTGAATAATTTGAGGACGATTAAAACGAACCAACGTGACGATATGTGTCATATTCTGGATGTTTAAAATTGTTCACAATTATTTCGACCTATTCTTAATTAACATTAAACGTCTTCATCAATCCGAGTCCAGTCAAGTCACGCCTTGATTTCTGTAAGTTTGTATGCAAGTATATAACTTTGAAGAAAGCTTATCTGCTGTTGTTAACATCATCTACAAAATGATTAATTTTGCCAGACTACAATAATCGACTGATAAGCGCGTTTCTCCGTGAAAATATAATTTCTAATTAAGTGTAATTTTGATAGGGTTTCCACCGTTTACTATGGTGGCAGTACCATTCTGCCGATGTCGAGTACTGTACATCGGCAGCGCTGTACCAACGATAACCAAAGATGGTCTACAAGGAATTCAGCAACCGCTACGTGAACGTTATCCGATTGGTGATAATGCTGATACAAAAGGGATTGATTCCTGGTGCCTTTAACTTATATATATCAGTGATATTTTTGATCGGTAGCTGTGTTTTCAGGATTTGTAAATTTTGAAAAAGAAAAAGCGTTGTTAAGTGAAAGAAGTAGATTCATTCCAATAAGTGAGAAATTACAAAAAATTTAAGAAGACATATTTTCTAAATCAGTAAAAAACTTCGGGCATTATTTTTTTCTTAAGACATTTCAGGTTATCGGTATGGTCTAATGGTTTGCTCTTAGAATACATAGATGGTGATAAGAGAACTGAAACAGCTTTTCATCCAATTAATTCCCTTCACTACTGTGCAGCAGTACGATACGTAAACGTAACTGGATATGCAGTTGAAGGTGGCGGAGAACGGTTTCTACCATTGGATTCACCGTTTGCAAGTGGTGAGGACAGCCAACATCCACCAATTTTCGCTGCTATTTTCAGGAGGACTACAGGAATCAAAGTTAGTTTAACCTACCCCACAACTGATATCCGATAAGCTGTTGATCTCTAAAGGAAATCATGCAAGTGTGCAGCAGCACATGCAGTAATATAGCGATTCCACAATAAGTTTAAAATATGCAGCGCCATTTGTGGACTCACATTCCTCCTTCTCTCTCTGATAACAATAAGCTGCCCTAACTGAATGCACAGTAAATGTTGTATGACGAAGTACTGTTTAAATATGGTGAAATATTGTTAAAAGTCGGATTGAAGTAAAGCGAAGGAGATGAGGAAGATGGTAGGAACTGAAATACCAACTTGTCCTGTGCATTATGCATGAGTGGACCTGAAGTATTTCCAGGCACTGAGGAAAAATTTTCAATATCTACTGAACATGGGAATTAATTTGTCTGCAAAATTTTTCAAGTTGTTATTTAAATAACCATACCTGCGGTGCCTACTTCAATCCAATCCAGTTTGAGCTTTAGGTTCTAGAATGTCACGCTTTCATTTGTACGAATGCAAAAGCGGCAAATGCTCTTGTACGTTGCTGCTTCCACGCGTACGCTGAATCGATGTATATTAAACTGGATGAACGAATACCGGCTTTGAAAGCTATTAAGGAGGCTAGCAGAAGTGCCAGTCCACCAAGTGAACCACTTCCAAGGTTTTCTTTAAAACGTCTAGCTAGATAGGCACTGCTCAAAAGTAGCACAAAGATATGAAGCCCAGATAAGTCAAAATGAATTTCCTTCTACGGCTAGTAATGGTAGAGCTGTTTAAGCAGCTAATTACCGATACGGCGTGAGATACTTTCAGAAGGTCAGCGGGCGTTGATTTTGACGCATCATCGCGTTAACGTTGAGCAAAGGATTCTAATAAAACATTGATCAGATATTAAATTTTTTTCAAGTAGTTAAACAGTTTCATTAATTTATACTTCGTTTAAATCGAAAAAAAAGTCACTCTTGATGTCAGTGAAATCGAAGAAATAGCAACGATCGGAGATGACAAAGATTTGGAGCAACAACGATGGTCCGAGCGGGCTATCGGTAAAGAAGCCTGGGAAAGGCGACAACAATCAGGTGAATACGATTCGGCAAGTATCTCCTCATCCATCGCTAATCGTTTCCGGATCAAGAAGCAAGATCGAGAACGAACAACTGGTTAGTTCCACAAAAATTCTAATCTCATAAGTCATCTTACCTTTTCTCTCATCCTGCGCTTTATGCAAAGTGAATTCATTGATGTGAATATTATTTTGGGCAAGAATTTTCTGCCGGATTATGAAGCAGAAGATTAACATTATTGTGGCTTGTCTAATTCCATTATCACTCACGTGTATGGAATGGAATGTTTGAGTAATTAAGGCTGTAAACATTTGATGATGTTTACAGTAAATAAATTGAACCTAGAGGATTCCTTTTGACCACTGCTCTCTCTTCTTAGCAGTGTTTTCGATGCTAGCCGGCAACTTTTCTATTTCCCTTAATTGAATGTTCATCCTGTGAAACTGCAGTGTCCTGATCTTCAATATGTCTTATTTTATCTTGGATACTGGAAACAAGCCTCGCAAGAGGCTACAGACTGCAGTGCAAAAAAAGCAATAAATTTTTGGTGTTTCTATTCACTATTTCCTGATATCCCTCAAATTTTCCTTACATTTACTTAGTTTACTTAGACCGTGTTGATGTTACGGTCATATTCATTCCATGAATTGTATCCAGGTACTGGCCAATCTTGGAAGTTCCATCGTGAAACCGACCGATAAATAAAGGTTTTAGTTTTCGTTCGGTTTTAGCAAAGAGAGAGAAGTGATGAGCCATCATTCCGAGGGTGCAAAGGTCAGCAAAAAGCTTAGAGATCAGTTAATTATTAATTAAGAAATATGTAGAAGACTGGGTACGGAGGAAAGTGGTGATGTTGAGGTGAACATCATCGTAGTGTGATCAAATGTCAAGGTCAGCAAGCTCAAGCGATTTGTCCTTCTATCAGCGAGAATCCGGCCGACGATTTGTCCTTCTATCAGTGAATTAGGTAACAGAGCGGGTACTAATTCACTCTCGAGACTTCACTTTACTCCAATGCTATTAGTTCATTCCACATTGGAAATAGGTAATCTCTTTTGAGGAATCAAAAAAAGAGCTCAAAAACTAGCATCCATCTTTTATTCAAATATCGCTTTTTGTCAGTCAATTTCCTTGTACTTCGACAGAAATGCACAGATAAGTGGAAAAAGAAAGGCTTTAGAATGAAAAGTTTGTGCTGCAGATTGGAATAATTCAAGGTAACTGAAACATTAACAACTTGGCCGGTTTTTCATCTGGTACACATTATCTCACCGCTCTTTCTTGGTCCTAACAATTGTCTTTTATTTAATAGCCAAAATTGTTAACCAGATATAAGCCATATTTGAGTTGATAAAGCCTTCTATACATTCTCTACATAATAATGTCAATCATTTCACACCGGTCCAATTATATTAGTAACCAGCGAATTGCGGGATGTGTAATAATACGCCGTTGAACTCAAAAATTACATTCATGCAGTATCTCAGGTCGTAAAACCGATCGTTTTGAAAATTATACGGGAGAGAGAGAGGGGAAGAGGAATGAGAGAAAAGGCGAGATTATTATCAGTGATGGGAAGAATATTATCAAAGTATAATTTATTAGTTTCATAAGGGTAAGAATTACTGTTTTTAGACATTTGATCTGTCCTACAGTTGTAACAGGAGAAAATGTTCGACAGTAAGATAAATTACTCAAAAGAGCTCATTACGAAGCCAATAAATTAAAAGTTTTCAAATTTCTGTTTGGTTCGACTTCTTAACTAATCTTGTCTATATTTTCACATTTTCTTCCCTTAAAAATTAATCGAACAATTTAGATGAAAATGATTAATTAGTGTTACTTCTATACTCCTTTTCAAATTGAACCGTCCAGAATACGCTGAATGGATTTCAGGTGATCAAGCTTTGGTACTCTATACAAATGGTATCGATTCATTTTCACGACGAGCGGGTAGCGATATTGACGTGGTATGTGGTAGTGGGGGCATCGGTGATGGCAGTGGTGAAGCGCCGTGTCCTGGTATGTAACTGATTATTATACTGAAAAATTTAACAAGTATTTGAAGATTTTATGAACTGTGTAAATATTTCAAGTGCCGGAGACTTGAGATGAACGGACCGTACAAGGAAGATGCATTTGTTTAGATGAAATTTGTCCATTATTCTAAATCTAAACTCCCCTAACATGAAAATAAATTCAGTCCAATCCAAGCAGACTTAATCATTTTAATTAAATTAAGAAATAATATATGAAAATTCTAACCGAAATTTATGATATATATTAGAGAAGTTCAACATTCTCTATTTTTAAGCATTAGTAATAACTATTCATATTAGCTGTTAACAGCGGCAGGTGTGTTGTATACCAATCGTATTCAGGCATGTATCCAGGTATGTTTCCACCGCACTTTCGTGGTGGATCACTACCATTACCACACATGATGTCAACACATCCATTAATGCGACCACCCTTATTTGTGCCATTTCCGCCACCATCGCCACCACCTCCGCATTTGCTACCACCCTTGCATCGTGTCATGCCAGTGATCGGAGCACCTCCACCAAACTTTGGTTAGTATCTTCACAGATTGTCAGTTGGATGATGCGATTAACTGAGGAGCAACATTATCATACAGCTTCCACTACCACTGCCATGATTTCAGGAATGCCACCACATTTACCGCCCGGTCTCTATCCTCTTGCGCCACCACATTTTGGAGTACTACCGCCACGATTTGTGTCTCCGTACGGACCAATGCCACCTCCTATGGGACGTCCACGAACGCCACCGGATGGACCGATCATTACAGGTCCTGAATCGGTCTATGGTACGTTGCCAAGGAGACCGGCTTACGAGGAGCCTATTTATTTGCCAGGAAATGCACCCTATATGCCGCCGCAAGCCAGTTATCAACCGGGAAATTATTTAACAGATCAGTATGATGCGTATTATGATTCTTTAAAAAGACAAAGGAGTTCACAGCATAACAACAAGGTTAGATGGTGAAAATCGCAGTTGAAATCAACAGCTAGAGTAACTTCTGTAATCTAGGTCATTGAATGGTGGAAATTCTGCACGATTTCATTAATAACTGCCAATGAAGCCAAACTCTAAAAACCAATTTTTGTCCCATCCCCCAACTATGAATCGGAAGTTTAAGTGGAAAAATTAATTAAAAAAATTAGAAAAATTAGTTTAAGTGAAAAAATTTAAGTGGAAAAAAAATGGAAAAATGAAAAATNCCAATTTTTGTCCCATCCCCCAACTATGAATCGGAAGTTTAAGTGGAAAAATTAGTCGTCTTCTTGATTTGGAATATGAAATTGCAGGGATCAGCTGGCGCTGAGTCTCAAACAAGCTCGAGGCGCATGGCAGCTACATCTGAAAACGACGATTCATCGCAATTTTGGGATTCTTATGAAGCAAGTATATATCGAAAACCACATTTAAATGAGAAGGTTGAAGTTTTTACAGTAACTTGAAATGACCGATATGTCTGTCTATTGAAGAGAGCTAATTAGTCTAACTCTCAGCTGCATTAAAATGATTATGCTAGCTTTTCGAGTAATTTTGAAAATTGTAAACAGTTTAAGAGAAACCTGACTAAAGTACAAATGAATAATCATTTAGCCAGTTCGAATACCTCAAAGGTCAAAATACTAATGATTATTTCAATATATCTATGCACAAATCCTTTATTACCTTATTACAAATAATCGGCTGTCTGTTTCCCAGTATTATCAATACTATAATATGTTACTGCTCAAATGCGCGAGAAAAAAATTATAAAGAATGCAATAACAAATGCGTAACTATTTTAAAGATGAAGAAGGAAAACAAATAAAAAGGATGAGTAAAACAATACAGTCTCTACCTCTATCTTATCCGCAATTATTCACTTAATTGGCATCATATTAATGACGTAGAAGTTTGAATGTTCAAATTGGAAGAAATACTTTATATAATATTCTAGAAAATGAAAAATTTTATAGGCGTTTTCGGCAACAGCACGATCAATGCCAATAGCAACAACCGTTGTTGCGAATAATCACAATCATTCGATGGCCACTAGTAATAATCATCATCATGGTACAACAACAGGTATGGGGACAATCGTACGAGAAACACTTAATATTGTAGGAAGGCCTGAGACGCCACCTGCCGATTATGACACTACATTTAGTGAAATGCATATTAGTAATAATACTAATAATAATAAGCAACAACAACAACAGCGTACTACCGCTGTCATTTATTGAAAATATCGATGGATTTTTCATCGTAGCTCATGTAAATTCTTCAAAATTTTTGCTTCTCCTTTAAAATATTCTCCGAAATTTCATGAACTTTACAAAATTTTTAATTGAAAGAAAAAGTTGTCAGCAGCACTCATTCCTGCAATCAGATTTTAGAAATGTTTTTTTCGAAAAGAAATCTCTAATTAAATATTTCACAGCCATGTGTTACTTAATTCACATTAGGCTGAAATTAGCGTGTAGAACGCAACTATAATCAAAGAATAAGCACTTGTATTTGTTGAAGAAACAAATTCATAAATGATATCTTTAACATTCATCTAAGTTGATAGACGTGAGCATACAACATAAGTGAACAAATATCTTGTTCAACTTACCTTTCTTCTTTCATGCCTTCGTTTCCTTGTAAATGTTTCATTCTTGCCTTCTGATTTATTTTCCTGTTTACTGTGATACATCAGAATCATATAGAATTCCTTTGTTTTTCACTTTTCGATTACTGCATGAAAATTTCATTCTAGCACCTTCTGCCTACATCTTCTATTCTTTTCCTGTCATTTGTTGTTTCAGCATTGTTACCTATCTATAATGTCCGATTCCGATTAACCATTATCCGCGTATTGTGTAGGGTAGAATCAAAGCATGCTATGCATCGGATATTATAGATAAACTTTAGTTTCTTACAAATGATTCAACTTTGCTAGTTGACAAAGTACTGTTAATCAACTGTGGACTAGCCGATGTTTGCTTGCTCTGCAATTATCTTACAGAATTCTACTGCTGAGGTGTACGCGAGATCTGTGTTCGCACCATCAAAATTTCGTACATCCTGTTAATTTTAGTAAGAAAAAGGCGGTTACTTCCTAGAAACTAATAAATGTATTGTTGCGCCTGTGGTACGAAAGATCCCTTCAGTCCAATTCAGTTCTGAATGGAAAACGCTTACTACAAGATGTGATTATGTCGAAACTGCATCCTACTTCTTCCAATCACTGAATAACGATAGTTATAGTAATAGTAATAGCATACAGTCCAGTATTTAGGAATAGTGTCAAAACATGTACTAAGCGAATTGGTCGGGTAGTTTACATGAGTAAATCCAAAGTTAAAACCATTAAAAATTTTCAACGAGGATTCCTACTGCTATGGATCTTATTCATCTACAGATCCAACCTATGAAACACAGCTATCACGATAAGAATACAACCGCATCAATTTGTATACGGCTCAATTAATTTCTTCCAAATCTATGAAATTTTAACAGTCAGACTCCTTTACAATGTGAAACCATAATGCTCTTAGTTCAGCAACCTTGAAATGATCCCGATATTTACTACTGTGTCCATTCAAAATTAATATGCATTTTTGTCAGCGTGCATCCATCCACAATATATACTTGAGTTTACGAAAACCAACAGATAACGTGAAACCTCAGATAATATTTATTTCAAATCAAGGGCGGCGATAGTGCGAGTAAGAAAAATATTAGAGCTCATACATTGGGGAATGCAATAAATGGAATGAGACAGGAAGTACAATAATAAATACTTAGTAACCGATATTCTTAAACAAAAGAAAAATAAGCAAAACAAAAAGAAAGAATACCTTAATTTTTTTTCTTTTTTTATAAAAGATAGCTCACCATAACTTATCATGGAAGAAACATTTACTTAAAGCAAAATGATGCCAAAATGGTATTCCGGACGTAACTACCCATGAAAGATATGTGCATTACCAAGAAGTTGTCCAGCCATTTGTTTGAAACGTACATTATTATGATGTATTTTTTCTTACATCACATCAACAGGAAATAATCAGTTGATACATCTCATTCATGCTTGCTGTTGCTGCAGTATGACGCGACTTCAAAGATAACTGAAATGAAATAAATCAAGGTCTCCCAAAAGTACATAAGCATCGTCAGCAACCTAACTGATTTTGTATAGGAGATCCACCTGACCGTCACAGCAATATTAACGCAAATCGCACTCAGAGAAAAGCATTCACCGTAAGAGGTTGTGACACTTCTTGCATTTTAAGCTCCGATAATACGTAAATCTGATTGGTGTACTTGATCGAATGATAAAGTAATTCTTGACCTTCTACATTGCGACGAGCCACAGTGAATACATTATTTTGTTGGAGCTTGGTACATATGTCATCTGCAGTGAAAGGAAAAATAGATTTTGCAATGAACTAAGAAAAGTCCCTGAGTGCATCTGACTGCAACCTGATCAGATTACAAGTTAGTAATTAGTCTTCCCTTTTGCAGGACACATTAGAGCAATCTCCATCAATGCTACAAAAAGCGAGTGAGTAAACCGAAAGCTTTTCAAAGCCTAGAATTAGTGAACTGAAGTGCCTGACCCTCATGGACATTTTTCATACACAACGGCTGAAACTGCATCAGTATTTCCAATTTATTCATATGCAATTACTGATTTGTTTAGATGAAAACACAAAAGATAAATGTCAACAAACCTGCGCTAAGACCTTTGACATTGTTGATAGTAAACTGCACTTCATTTTGTTCCGGTATTTCTTTCCACATTTGTAGAAAATCTCGTTTATCCATCTGACCACTTTCGTCAAAATACATGTTCAGTGGTACGATGATAGCAAAATAAAACACACCAACATCATTTTTTACAGCCACCTGAAGTAAAACAAATGCAGGCGAAATGCATTTGATGAGGCTAATACGTTTCTCAGATATTCAGTGTAACACATCTACTGATGTTTATATAACCGCAAGCAGCATGGATCTCAGTATTGATCTGTAGATTATCATAAAAGGTCCGCTTACTTTAATCCAACTTACATCGAAAAAAAAAGAACGGTGAAAACAAACAACGTAAAAATAATTAGATATATCAAAATCAATAAGAAATATATGCAAATGCAAATATTATTAACGTCGAAAATTATTCCTACCTTCTTTCTTCTCATAAGTTAATAAGTAGATTCCTATGATGATTTCCTTCGTCATAAAAATATTGCAAAAAAAAAAAAAAAAAAAAATGCAGTGATTCAACTCAAATTTTGATCTAGAACACCATGTGAAATATCCTTCTACACCTTGCAGTATTCCCCTCATTATTCGTTTGAAAGCATAGTTCAAATGTTGAACCTGCAAATTGGTAAGTGGTTCCATTTTCTGTACTGGACCATTGGTACGACATGGAAGCAGAGTCTGTACTGATTGATTAGGGTAAAGTGGTGAACTTATCTGAAGTGGTTCGGCTGGAATTAAACCAAACCTAAAATATATAAAATTTCTATCGTACTCTAAAAGTAACCAACAAGCGGTTGTCTTCTATTTCAAGATTCCAATTAACTTTACATTCCCAAATTAATCATACATTCGGAGCTCATTTTCTAGAGTCCGAAAAAATAGGTTAAAGACTGATGGAGCCTTTGCAAAAAAGCGAAATTTATCTAATCGAGTTGCTTCAAAAATCCAAAATAAAAAGGGAAGAATTTTAATCACTATCAGGAAAATGACTGTCAGTTCAAGATGAATTACTTTTATTAAAACAATTTTTGAATATTAACTACCACTTACGAATTTTTGTTAAACTGGATAGCAAATCCAGTGAAAGGCTGCATTGCGCGATTAGTAAAAGTCATATCCATGTAAATCTGCCCACCACGACGAACGAAAGTTCCTTCAATTTGTGTACCCTTACCCTTACTAGCTTCCAACCAAACCTGAAATATGAAAAGACATAAAATTTTAAGAAGTGAAATTCAAGAAGAAATAAGAATAAAAATCTTGACGGATAACTAATGGACGGACAAGCGCAGAAAAGTAGTGATTTTGAAAATAGAGAAAAAAGTTTAAATAATGAAAAACAATTTCAAACATGTCATTCAAAGAGTACTTTGAAGAAAGAAAAATTAGAAAACTCACAGTTTTTGGAGCCACATATCCTACTGAACCGGAAAGCATTGGTGTCTCCACTACAGATCCACCAAAAAGGTCACTCAAACCGGTAAATGGATTGGAAGCAGCGGTAATTGTTGGTGCAGGAGGTGCTAGGCCAGACGAAGGAACTGTACTCTGAAAAGACGATAAATATTATTTTTTTCAAGCAACTAAAATCCGCTAATGAAAGTTAGACTTGAAATATTGATAAAAAAAATTTGAGAAATCTCAAAATCAAAGTTGTGTTGCAGCAGTCAAATAAGCATGAATCTATTTGAATGGGAGATAAAAACAAACTTGCGCAAAAGAAGGCGCTGGTGCAGGAGGGACAGGCATAGGTGGAGGAGCACCAAAAATTACTCCAGCATTTGTCTGAGGTAATATTTGAGCTGGTACTGTAGGTGATGAGACTGTGCCACTAACATCACCAAGCAGTCCATCGGATCCAAGACCTAACAAGTCGTCGAGACCCGAAGACATCGGTGCTGGCTGGTAAGAATCCATCCCTATATTTCAAGTTGAAAAGAAAAAAAAGTAAAAAAAAAAAATAACTGTGAGAAAAAATTTCTGAAATATGCGCAATGACTAATCTCCATTTAAGCAAATTCTAAACTAGAATTCTTTTTTGGTAAGTTATACATAAATATGCTCTTACCATGCGCAGTAACGCCAGTAGTTGGTACCGATAAGTCAAGCGATAAAAGATTAGCGATTAATGTATCCTGTGACGGTATCACTGTTGGTGCTTGTGTTGTTTCCGTTGCACCGCTTGATCGATTCGCTGAATCACCAGCTTCTGTCATAACTTGAGTTGTTCTGAAACATTTATGTTTTTTTTCTTATGTAGAACTGAAAGAAAATTACGGAAATAAAACACACCGTGAACTTTAAATAATCGATTTATGCACTCCAGAGGAACTTTTTTCAGCTAATTTCGATTACTTCTAGACAAAAACAAGATTGCATATTATGCGTCTGAAATGAACTGCAATGAAATGCAGTTTCAAATATGAAGAGCGAAATGCACACTTAATAATATTATAGGAACTATAATTAAAAATACGAGAATGATAATAAATAGACAACTCTAACTATTAAAATAAATGAATTTTCCAGACAATGAATCCATCGAAAAAAAATAGATGTGAGCTACCATACAAATAAATAAGAATATTCCGATTTGATTTCAACTTCAAACAGATTATTGTACTATGCTTGTAATGAACAAATTATAATCCGTGCTGCTTTACATTTATTTTCTAGAAAAGAAAAACAAAAAAACAAAAATAATAAGAAGACTGAGCGGAACGGTTTAAAAGTGAGATTTTAAAGGACGTTTAATTGTTTATTCTACAAATATTTCCTTACCGAAATGTTCAGTTACTTTTGCAACTCCTAACTGTCATTCATTGTAATCATATTTGCTAAAAAAAAAAAAAAAAAAAAAAATACAATTAAACGCCAAAGAAACAACTGTCTTAACTTGAAAAATCTCATGTTTTTTTCTGATTTTTTCAAAAAACCAAAATTAGCCAAGAGCAAAAGGGTTCAGACTTTATGCAGAATGATCACAATAAATGACAGAGTGAAAGAAAAGAACAAACGTGAGCTCTTTTTGTTAAGTAAAATATCTAATTCTAACCCCATAGTAACATTTGCGGTTCTCAGAGGATGTTTCGTGATATCAACGAAAGATGACGGTGGTTTATGATAAACAGATGCTAGCGAACCAATATGGCAAACAAGTTGATCTAGCAGGGACGGCTCTAGCAAATCCGTCTCTTCCGAAATAAGCGGTTTTTCAGCCAACACAACCTAAATAAGTGTAGAATTTACTGTGGATAAGGAACGAGGACTGAAGAATAGATTTTCAACATACTGTTTTATCAATTTCACTATCTATTTCAACTTTCAGAAAAGGTACAAAATGAAGAATGATATCTTGTAAATGCACAATCATGATGATAACACCTGCGACGACAAGCCTAAAATACTCATTGCTTTGATTAAAAAAAGAATGGAAAAAATTTATAAAGCTCTTTCCGACGCATTTCAAATATTTCAGGTCTAAAAGAATTTAAGTGGATTTCTACTTTGTATGTTGAGAAACTATTTTTTGACATTATCCTTTCTTTCTCTTTAGAAGGCTAAACTAGTAATGGAAATTAAATTACTTCTTTCGCAGCAGCTGGGTCCGCACTTAATAAACGCCAGTAAATATATCCGCGGTCACGCAAATCCGGATTATCACTGTCCTGAGTTGCCAACGACAATACTCGCTGCACGAGTTGTTGAGTTTCACTTGGACGTTTCAAGAATAGCTTTACTACTGCCGTAAGCAATTGTAGTTGAACCTAAAAGAACAAAAGATTTAACTCCCCAAAAATAAAAAACATCGACTAGAGACCTAATTTTACTGCAGCCAGAACTAAACTCCTACCAGCAGTTACTGCCTGAAACCAGAAGAATCAGTATGCATCCATGAAACAATTTTGCTTTTGAATTAAAGCTTCGTAAATTTAAGCAAACAGTTCTTTCATCAAATACTAGAAAAAATTCGACTATTGCAGGACTTTTTTTTTTTTTTGGATAATTGTAGAACCGATTAAGAGAACCTCGAAAGCCATTCATCCTTACCTGTGTATTTTCATCATGAAAACCCTCAACAAAAGATTCTAGTAGCTCATCAGCATTATCTATACGTTCTGCGTATTCGCCTATTATCCAAATCATTGATGCACGAGCTTCCGGCTCATCCAATGTATCAAGATTTTCACAAAGCGTAGAGATTATACTTTCATATTTATTTGGATATTTGCGGAAAATATCCTGAAACCCTTAAATTTTGATGAAATCACAATTAGATTTGGTAATAAGAATATATGAGAAAATAAAATCCACAAAAATAACAAGGCAGTTTACAGCACTGAGAGTGCAAGCGTGAGACATTTTAAGCTCAACTGAAATATCTAATAAAACGAATACACATATTTACAACTTTTGGCATTTCTGAAACCCAAAGGTAAAAAATCAATCACTTTAAAAGAAAATTTATGATTTTAAATCATAAAACCATTATCCTTCCTTACTAGTCCCTTTCCCTTATGCAATTTGAAATGGCACTTCGAAGTCACCTGATTTTTGGCAAAAAGTTTTCTATTTTATGTGTCAATAGTAAAAAAAATGAAATGATCTCCCGATAATAAGAGAGGAAGAAAATCTATAAAATACCTTAATAACAACAACGGCTTCCTGGACAACATAATTTACTTTCGTTTGTATTAAATCCAACAACGTGCTAACACATTTTTCAGCACTTTGCTCCACTTTGATAGCGCAACGACCAATTGCACGAACTGCTTTCCTTACAAAATCAACGTCCACTTCTGTTGCATACCTATGAAAATTGGCGCAATTCTGGCATGATTTAACAGATTTTTCAAACAAATATTTTCAAAAATATGAAGTACAAAAAATGTGTGACAACACATGCCCATTCTGCAGGAATTTAAAATTATTGAAAATTGTAGATGGAAATCGCAGAAGCAGTATTTACTCAATTTTATAAGTTGTATTGATTCAACCTACAAAAAATAGCCGTTCATAATTAATATTTT
Organism: Setaria digitata; assembly: GCA_003640385.1. Classification (NCBI taxonomy): domain Eukaryota; kingdom Metazoa; phylum Nematoda; class Chromadorea; order Rhabditida; family Setariidae; genus Setaria; species Setaria digitata. Next base: position 39,163 of record RCAB01000216.1, on the reverse strand, counting down.
CTTTCAGCTGATGTTTTTTTCAGTCATATATTTGTTTTATCAAACATCATAAGACATCATACTTTGATTTTCCTTGGGTAATAAAATATCAGTTTTTCCTTCAAATTTCAAAACACTAACAAAACCTACAAGAAACAGCCATTCACAATGAAATTCAAATCTAGTTTATAACACATTAAGCAACTCCTTAGTTGCCCAGTAAATTCAGAATTTTCTGCCAACATCCTCACTAATTTCCTACCCTTCACCGTTGACAATACAATGGCATGTGCGTGAGCAAAACGAGGACTAATAACGATAACACATGCCGCAAAAACTTTTCGGATTACGATTAAAACCTGTCAAATACTGAAATGTTTGGACACTTCCCACAGTTTTCGAAAGGTAAGCCACGTAAAACTTCCTGAATTACGATTAAAGTAGTTGTGTTCTATGCTTCTGAACAAAATCATTTGTCAAATGTTCGCTGAATAATATCAAATTTCGGACGGTAAGTGAGGTAAAATTTACTCTTTCAGCTCGCTTAGTACTTGATTGATGTTATTTTGTTGTGCAAGGCGAATCATTATATCAAGCTTTTCCATTTTCACGTAAATTGGATCATTATATTTCACGAAGAATACCTTCATTTCCTGCTTCAGAATTTCCGGCCTACAACGAAAAATTTGAACTCGAAGAAAGGCTGAAATTCATTTAGCTAGACTATTTGCTATAAAAAAGAGGAATCTGAAGATAGCGTACTGGTTACAAACCTTTTCTGCACTATCAGGTTGATATTCCGCAGCGCAACATATTGAATTTCAGGCTCGGCAGAAAGCAAAGTGACCATCGGTGGTGCAAGCTTTTTCGTCAGTTGCCCAATAAATTCAGAGCTTTCCGGCAACATCTCCACTAATTTCATAAGAACCTTCACCGTTGACAAGACAACGGCCGCATTTGCGTGAGCTAAACGAGGACTAATACGCTCACAGATGCTGCAAAAGTGAATATTACTATTTTGTTTTTTACTGCAACTCATTCTTCACTGCATAATCTCTTAAAAAAGAACACAGCCAAATCATATTTTATCAAAAGATGATTCCTAAAGGTGACGTAATAAGAGTCATACGGCTAGCAAAACCAGACTCCATGTAAGAGGAGCAAATGACCTGGCACATTTATCACTGATAAAGTAAAATGTTCAGATGAAGACCTAATATTCAACAGACCAAAGATGAAATGACCTATGGTCGACTCAAATGACTCGACTTGTTTACCAAAACTGAAAAGACCATATGTTGTTCTCCACAAAAGCGATAAATAGAATAATATCAATTGTAACGTAAACTTTGCAAAAAAGTCATTATCAGCCTTATCGTACTACTAAAACATGCCAGAGCATAATTTTCTTTTAGATTTACGGGAACCAACTTTAGTGGTTCTAAACGAAGATAATAGCAGTTTCAGGAAGTGAAGCTCTAACCTATCCGCACAAACAAGCATAACTTCCAAAATATTAATTCTACTTAATTTTTAGCAATCTATTTACAAAAATTATTAACTTAAGTAGGAAGAATAAAACTTCAATTTTCTGCAATAAAATTTCAGACAAGAAGCAAATTCAAAACAAACTTTTGTGCTTCGCGTTCATCTTTTGGCTGATACGACGAAAGAGCATCAAGAATAAATACTTGTCCCCACTCAGTACACTCATTTAGTGCTGTCAGCAACTTATTAACAGTCTGTGAGTTGATCTCGATAAGAACATGTGACTCGTTGATTTCTGTTAATGCTGCTACCGCATTCGCTACTACCTGAAATAACCCTAGAAAAGTAAACATTATGCACTAACTCGCACAAAGTACCAGTGAAGTAAAGCACAGTAATTGCTGATTTCTAAATAAATGAAACAGTCATCTATGAATTTGAATCTGGTGATCAATTAATTCAAAGTGTTTGTTATAATTTGGATCTCTCTGAAGACAGCTAGTGCATAATATATCTTTAGTCCAGTACTTTCGGTGCTTGGGATGGAACGAAAGAAGCAAGCAAAAAATAACTCTGCCTCAAATCTAAATTCTATAATTTAGTTTATATGACCGTTCCTTCAAAACTTAAAATGCAAAAAGTCTCATTATACATCCAGGCAAAAGCTTCTGACCAACGGTAAGAAATATCAGAGCTTTCATTGGAAAGGAAGATATAAATATTTTTAGAACTGCAATTATAAGAACACAAAGATATAATTAACCATGGGATTGGAATCACTCAATAAATCGTTGAGTAAATCGACAAATCCTTGATCTTCTACAAGCGAAGCGTTGATATCATGAAGTTTTGCTACACAAACTGCTGCAGTCTTACGAACATATGGATCTTCATCTTTCATACATTTACGCAACGGTTCGCACAAATATTCCGTTATCTGAATTTTAAGGTGCAAATACGGACAAATTTTCCTTGAAGTTATTTTCTGATTTAAAAACTGGATAGATGTCCCAAACAACTTTTTAACACAAATCTGAAAATTTTTGAAAACATTTCGTCCGAAAAAGCTCACTTTATCGACTCGTATACATCCCATCGTTCGCACAGCAAGTGCTCGAATCAGCGGATTCGGATCTTCACAATCCTTAAAAAAATATTTTCTCAGAAGTTATTTGAACGATATGAAAAATCATTTCCAACCCAGACAATTTACCCAGGGTCCGCGTTACTCTTCCTGTTCAAAAGGTAAAATCAACTGAAAATTACATGGATTTTTCACACTTTAGGCAGTTCCAACATCTTTTACCCTATACTTCAGTATGGAACTGGTATATCAATTGAAACTAAAGAGGGTATGATGAAACTACTGAAAGACAAATCTGTTTTTAACTGGTTAATCCCCGACTAAGTTACGCTATCAGTCGGAAGCTACAGCAGTAAGCGTTTGCAAAGTCCTATCTCCAAAATGATACTGAAAATTTCGGGAAGGACGTAAAAAACTAACTTTTACGAAAGTATTGACCGCCATAATTGCAAGATCTGGTTGACTTTTGGCATAATTCATTAAATAAAGGTAAACCAGTTTCTTCAATTCAACATTATCTGTTTGCATACAGTTTACCACATCCGGAAATAGTGCGCTGGAAAAATTAAACCTGGGCATATTTTGAAATTTTATAGATACACACTCCTCTTACTTGACTTGAACTGCATAAAATAACAACATCGGAATCTACTAAAACACTCAGTTGCATTGTTTATCTAGTAAAAATCCAAAAGCTTTTATATTAAATAACCCAATATTTTGATGATTATTACATGATTATTATTACTGCGAAACCTGCTCCCTCTCAATTAACTAAAAACTAATTCGAAAGAAGTACCTTACGTCTTTACCGACGGTCATGCTTGCAATAACTTTTTTTACCGCTTCTCTCTTTTTTTCCTTTTTATCCGAATTCAATTCATTTTTTAGTTCAAATATTTCACCTGCAAATGAGGAGTTTGCGACAACTGTTCACTTTTACTTTGTGAAACAAATAAAAACATATTTCATTTCAGCAATTATAGGATGCAATGGTAACTACTTTCATTTCAGAGAAATTCCAAAGCAAACTATGGTTCAACTTATTCTGTCCCCATACTCTAGTGTTATATATTATACAAGAGCACCATTCAATGTTAAGATGAAATGTGATCTTTTACTTCATCGTAAACACTATAACAGGGTGTCAAGAATTTTGAGATTAGTAATAACTTAAATATATATATATAT